>JAIUND010000334.1:0-80784 GCA_034699125.1 Gisinianus flammeolus
TGAGTATGTAGTCTAATCATGTTTTTTACACAACTCATTTACAATGTGATTTTTAAAAAAGCAACAAGTTTTAATTCCTTTATATATATATAATATTTTGTATTGTTTTACAAATAAAGTCATTGTAAGTCAGAGATCAATAAATACTTATATAAGTATACGTTAAAATTGTTAAACGACTATAAATAAATACTTATCTTATTCTATAGCGTGTTAAAACTATTTTTTAAAACTATTATGGGTCTACTCAAAAGTGTTATAATTTAATTAAATAAAAGAAGTTTTGGTTTGTAAACGAAACTATAGTTTCCAGGCACACGATGACTTTTCCTTAAGATTTTAATGCCCTTTTTCATAATGCTAAAACAATAAAAGTACAATTCGTTATGTCTTGTAAGTTCATTATCATGAAATAATTAATCTGACTTTTATTATTGTGATTATCGTCATTTCATGTCTATATGTATTCAGTACAGTAACAGGAAAAAGAACATACAAGTATAAAATAGGAGTAAACTTAAGATAAACTATCACTATCACTATCTTCTGTGGCTCTTGGTGCTTCTTGTAGTTCAGGTGGTAGATGCATAACAATTCTAGAGACGTACATGGGACCAAAATTGGATATGACATTTGGTTCAATTAAAATTCCGAATTTGGTTCTACTCATATAGTAAAATCCAGCTTTTTGAAAAGGGAGTAAAGCTGTCCATAAGCCTAGAAGATCCACTTGTAAGCCTTCAATTTCCGTTTCTTTCAAAGCAGCTCCCACAGCTCCATCATTTTCAATTGGACTTAAAGTGCAAGTTGAATATACACAACAACTCCCGGCGACCGGCGTCAAAGCTTTAAAAGCACTCAGTAAAATTTGTTTTTGAATCATCACAAGTCCGAGACGTTCTTTGGTTCTTGTGGGTTTGAAAAGGTTATTATCAGGAATGGTACAGGAAACTCGATCTTGAGAACATGGGACATCTGCGAGGACTCGATCAAATTTGGTATCAATATAATTTGTAGCATTGTAGCGAGTGAAATCTACTTCTGGAGGCTGAGTCTCTCCAGTGAATTCTGCAAACAGTTTTCGAACACGTTGGAGACGATTGTGATCCAAATCATTGCACACCATAAGAGTTGGACAATTCGTCATGAGAGTTAGAAGGGACTTTGTTCCAGGGCCGCTACACAAATCAAGGAAGGACACACCAGGTTTCAGATCCAGAGCAATTATTGGAGCCAATGAAGCTCCATTCACACAAATAAACTCTCGGCAACCTAAAGAATAATTATGACAAGAAGAATAATATTAGCGACCCGATAATCATTTAAATTTTGAATTTTAAAGTAAATATGAGGGTCATGCATTCATATGTACTGTAGAGAGTACTTTATTTTATTTTATTTTATTACCTGTTTTTGAATTTCTCATAGCAGCTGGGAAAATTGACGGATTGCCCGGCTCAAAAGTGTATGGACGAAGTAAGAGAGGAAATTTTAATTTTGTAAAATTCTTTCGTGTAGTAAATTCAAAGTCTTCAGAAGAATTTTTGGGATTCGCATAATACGAATAATATTCAGACTCGAAGAAAAACTCTTCATCCCCTTTCAAACGAGTATCCGTAATAAAATCCTGTGATGCTAATATCATAGAATGTAACATACAAAAACAATAGTAATCAGATTACATTATTCACTTAACTTCATTTACAAGATTTGTTGCTTTTGGTAAATAAATGTGTATATAAATATATATATAAAATTCAAAAATTCAGAATACACATGCAGTATATTGAATTTACCGTCTCGAATGTCTTTGATAACTCGACTATCTGTGACGACTTCATCGGCGGGTACGAAATTTTCCATTGTCAACCTTCTTCTGGGTGCATTTTGATATAAGACTTCCAATTCTTCTGCTTGTTTGGTCATCGCAATTCTCTCTAGAGTCTCCTCCATCTTTTGTTGTTTTACTTGTTCTCCTTTCGAGTCAATCTCCTCAATTTCCTTCTCCATTTTATTATTTGTCCTTGTCCAAATACTTTCTAGATCAAACCCACCCAATTCTTCTAATGCTTCTGAAATCTGCTGCACATCTCCAGTAAAAACATTTGGGAAGGCGAGATATTTTGGGTTACACAAAAGACCTATACGTAATAAATATGACATATTTACATACAAAGTATACAATTGAATTGAAATTGAACTATATATACTGAATAAGTACAATAATTATGAAATAGATACTAATAATAATAATCATCTTATTGTTACCTAATCTCATTGATGGCCATTTATTTTTAAATACGGTTGCATAAAAATCATCGTAATGTTCCAGTGCTCTGTGAACATGGGTTTTCGTTACTTCTATTTTCGCCTGAATCACAAATATCACAATAATATACACATAATATTAAAAGACAATTCAAGACCGCAAAATAATAATAGTAACACAATTATTGTTATTATTATACCTTCATTCCATTATTTAATCAAATATCATACTTTTTATTATTAAGTTGATTTACCCAATGAATTGTTTTCTTATAGCTGGCGAATCTGTGACATGACGAACTAAAAGTTCTAATTCTAATTACTCGTCTGTCTAATAGTAATCTGGGTGTTTTCTCCAACACACTACACATTTTAATTGCTTGTCTTTAACTGGTCGTTATATTTAATAATAACAATTAACAAAATCGTGAAATGTATAGAGCGGTCCGTCTCCGGTACATTTCATTTTGATTTTCAATATATATCCCGCACAATCGGGCGAAATAAAAACAAAATCTCTCCCACAGCATTTTTCCATTGAATTTTTATTCGAATGTGTAAAAAGAAGAGAGAGATCCCAAATAAAATTCTATAGTTTGGATTGTGGATTGTGTTGTGTGAGTTTTTGTGTGATTGAGTGCATGTGAGCAAAGTACATGAATAAAAATGATTTAATTAAAGACAAAAGATTGATCTCGACATGCTGACCAAGGGAGAAAATCCACGGAAGAACAAGGACAAGAATGATGTAAGTTAAATTCCCATTTTTAACAATGCTCAATGCACATGAATTATTATTGATTATGAATTGTTTTTGTATATTGTCTCCAAATGCAAAAATCCAATAATAATAAAATGGATATTTTGTTGTGCAACATGATGAAAATACGTGTACAAATCCCATACAAATCCTACACTTTTACTATATTTTACATAAGGCGTTTATTAAATAAGTACTATAATTAATTATTATTATTTGTTTTTTATTATCAAAAAAAGGATGGGGAGGAAAGTCCAGTCACACCAGATTCCACAACGGAACCACCCAAACCAGCTCATGATTTTCAAGAAGGTACTTTAACTTCTTTCAGTCAAAAATATGCAGTTGAATCGTTCAAATAATATAACCAATGAACTATGTATGTAATATGTATATATATATCCACAGGTGACGATGTGTTCTTTCATACGGAAGAGGGTCAGCATATTCTGGGAACCATTGGACAAGTTTGTTTTGTTTGCCTTATTTCTCATTATTCAATCTATAATTGTGAATATTTCATATGATGATAGTATAATGGGTGTATACTTAAGTATGCTTTGCATATATACGTGGGTTTAATATTCCTTTATGTTTGTATTTATGTATATTTAATGAATTAGGTAACTTTGGCTCGCTGTCAAATACTTTTTGGTGATGGGACTGAAAAGTGGGCTCCTTTTATGCGGATTAAGAAATTGTCATGTTCATTTGATGATGATGATGAAGGTCCGAGTCCTCCATCACGGAGTGCCGATACTAATTCAGCGTCCCGAACCTCTACTGCTCCAAGGACTCCTTCACGTGAACATACTAAAACGGATGTTTTATGTTGTATTTGCAAAAATGTCAAGGTATGTATATATACGCGTTTTAAAACGCACATACCATGTTCTATTGTTAACAATATTAAATTGGACATGAGTGATGTAGTATAACAATTGAGTATTGTTTGTTTTATTGAATAGAAAATGTCAGCAAGGAAGGCTCGTGTATATACTGCCAATGCACCATTCAAGTGTAAGAGATGTACTAAGCCTGGACCAGCCGTGACGATTGTCTCTAATCATACTCATGCATCGTCGGCAACGTTTCAAAAAGTAAGCAAGTAATTTTGATTTATTTCTCAAAACCATGTTATTGAGAAGTATTTTTTTTTTTTTATTATTATTTAATTTATTATCATAATACTTTTGTACATAATACAATGATGTAGAAAACGTCCCTGCCTCGACTATTTCAAAGTCGTACTAGTGGAACAGAAAGTTCACCACCATCAGGAGTGAATAATAATAACATGATTATAACTTTACAGACTGGTGACATTTCAAATCGTCAAACGCTACATCCAGGAAGTTCAACCTCGTCATCGCAACAGTATTTACCAAGCAGTTCCTTTGCTCCTTCAAAGTCAAATGGTCCTCTTATGATGCCTTTTCGTCCATCAATTAACTCACCAGCTCATATTTCCAAGTCCATGTCTGTTGCGAGTACAAACAACAGTAGTAGTAATAATAATATTTTGAACCAACAAACTGGATCAATGACTATCAAACCCATACGGACAAATCCTGGAGCCATGTCTGGTCTCTCCAATTCTACTAAAATTCAGACTGCAACGACGACGACCGCACCAACAAGAACAAATCTTTGTTTTCGTTGTGGAGATCGAACGTGCTTGTACGATCGTGTTCATTGTAATATGTGTGAGAGATATTGTCACCTTTGGTGCTTACCATCTGTGACGCCGCCAGCGTTAGAAGGCGATAAGTAAGTAGACATGTTCACAGTAGTTCCCACTCAAATATATAGTAAAATTGTGTGAAGTTTGGGATGAAATTATTACAAAATAATTAAAACACCATAAAATATAAATTAATTGAAATGATGATGATCCAGGTTTTGGGACGTCTTGTGTTCAGCTTGTGGAACTCAAAATGAAAGTGAAAAGGGTGGGAGTAAAGTTTTTTCCGTTCGAAGAAGCATTGGCTCATGGTCAGACGTTGTTCAACTCATCATCAATTGTTTAAAAGTTAAATCTCTTGGTCAGCAAAATTTTGATTTGGATAATGAAATCATGCCATTTTTCGACAATAATATCGAACGGCTTCATTTACCACGTCAGGTATGTAATTTTATCAAATTCCATTCTCCAGCTTATACACATAAAAGAATACCCTAATACTAATAAAGTAAAATATTAAAAATATTAGTAATAAATGTATAATATTTAGTGATATTTACTATAATAAAATTTTGATTGTAGTACAAATCAGCAAATCGAGAAGATAGGAAAGCTAATCTCCTTCTAGCATTGAAAAATTCAAGATTTAGAGAAGTAAAACAACCGGGGTCATTCTGGGCTCTCAAAAGTGATTCTTCTTCTTCCACGTCAACTAGTACTACTTCCAACAATCCTATTTGCAAGCCAAAGTCTAAAAACAGTATGACTCCTACTATCCCTCCTTCTCCTCATGCTCCTAAAATTGGTTCTATTAGTGATAAAGATAAACGAGTTGTAGCTCCAAGCCAAGTACGTAGTTCAACTACAATTACCAGTAATAATATTAAACAACAGCTGCAGCAACAACAACAACATTCAACTACAATCTCTCATAGTACAAGCTCAATGATTGCTTCATCTCAAATAACAACAAACAGACCAAATAATCTTGTTTTGAATCCAAACTCAAATACTAACCAGTCCGGGAAATCTGTGTCACCATCCGTTCTCCAAAGTCCAACTCTTCTACAACTTAACAAATATAAAAATAATACTTCATATATAAACTCCAACAATGCCAATACGGCTAGTGACATGTCAGGTCATTTCCCTAATAAGAATAATATCATTCCCAGTTTCCCTCGTGTACTCTCTAAAGAAGTTCTACTACGGAATCCAATCACAACTAATATTATTTTATCACCTACAAAATCATCTCTCATCACTACCAATATTAATTTGGGACTTCAGAATAAAAATGTGGGCTTGAAACATTCACCACCAACATCGTCGGACTGTGATAAACTTGTTCAAGGGAAACGGAATGCAGCGGAAGCTGCCAAGGACAAAAGAGTATGTAAAAATATACAAAACCATCCCTTTTCTAGTTTTTTAGTAAATAATTCAAGTGTCGGTTTATTGCTTTGCTGGTATGTTTTTTTTTAATGTGGGTCATACAATACATAATAAAAAAAAAAAACATGTGTGGAACTTTGTTTTTTGTTTGTTTTTTAGAATTCTGTTAGGAAGTCAATAAAACCAAACCAAAGTCAAAAAGACGATTCTGAAAAATCAAAGGTTAGTATACATTTTGCTATGATTTTACAGATGAATTGAAATAAGACAGTGTTACTAAAATAAAAATTATATTATTCTTGGTGTATTCCATATAGCCAAAGACATCAGTTCAACAATCCTCGTCAACAAATTCTGTTCAAAATCATTTGGAGGCAAATGCTCATCGACAACGACTTCGTATTCGTATACCTGCTAAACCTGATGCAGCTGCTACAAGCCCAAAGTCCAATGCTGAAACTGCCAATACAAAAGATGATCGAATGAAAAAGAAGCAATCCATCTCACCAGCATCATCATCAGCTTCATCATCATCAACAATAATAACAACAACAACACCATTAAAAAATACTTCTGGTCCAATTGAACAGAAGAAGCTCTTGATTTTACCTGCATCACCAGACGTACGATTAAAAAAGAGAGTGCATACTGGATCGGACATTGAAGATGATTCTTCAAAAGTGTCAAATGATTCTACTTCTAATTCAACCATCACCACCACCACTGATGCTCAAATTCCAAATAGTATTAGAGCAACAAAAATAGCTAGGATGGATGACATTTCTATAAGTGATAATATGGTTAAAGTAGAAAATAGTAGTAGTAATGGTAGCAAAGGAATTAAATCTATAGGAATTTCTCAAGGGCGTCCTCCAGGTCGTCCAAAACTCCTTAGAAGTTCCTCTTTGAATATCAAGAATACTAAAGGGAGTAATATTAATAAAATACAAAATAATAATGGAAAACAACGAGGTATTGGTCGTATTGTGAGAGGAAGAGGAAGACCACTAGGTTCAACAGGTACTAAAGGAAATCCCAGCTTAAATTCTGCCAAGAAAGAAGACTTTTCCAATAATGGGAATGGAAATAATGCATCCCAACAACAAGGCATGAACTCATTTGATAATGGTCTACTGGGAAATAACAATAATAATACTACATATAATGGAAAGTATTTTAATCCACCAAATGGTTTGACGAAATCTTTAGCTGGAACTAGTAATGGTAATGGAAATAAATTGAGTAAAGTCGGAAATGGAAATGGAAATAGTATCGGGACCAATGGGAAGTTGAGAAAAATTGCACAAAATCAAAATGAATCTTTGGTAGATATTGAAAATAATCCAGATGATGAGACTGCTGTGGATTCCGCATTAAGTCATTTCAGTTCCAATTTACTAAATGCATCCTTTTTTGCTGGACTCAAAACTAAATGTTTACCGCGTGGTCCGGAGTCAAAAGCCGAAATTGATGATGAGAAAAGAAAAGTGGGTGAATATTTAATAGCAGAAGCTAACGAAATTTGTTCCGATAATGAAATGGATGTTTTTCCTAGTGTCGATGGCGGTTGTAGTAGTAGTAATTATGTCAAGAGACTATTTTCTAATTGGCCGAGTCGACACAATTATCCTGATCATCAAAAACGGAACTCTCCCGTACCTACGAACAATATTGTGGGAGAAAATCAAAATAGACTGGCTCGTTATAATTTACTAAACAAGAGTGATAATATTATGCGAAATTTCGAAGATTTAGATTCGTATGAAATTTTATCAAAAAGAATTGGAGAAGATGGAATCGTTCGCTATGAAGTCGTTTGGAGGAATGAAATGGAACCGGAAGAAGAAGATGATGATGAAGATGATAGTGAAATTGATCAAGACGAGAAAAAGGATATTCCCTTGTGGCCCTTGTCAAATTCAGATGAGAATCTAAATAATCAGTATCTTACGGAAAATGTGAAAGCTGAAAATCATGTCATTTCAGTAATGGAAATCGACGAGATAGCTGTTGAAGAAACTACAAAAACTAGGACTAAAGAGCCGTCAGCTTCATCCTCGTCATTACAAGGACAGGATAGATTAGATGGAAATGTTAGCATTAAATTGGAAAAGGAAGTTGACGACAAAAAGTTATCAAGTCGACCTAAAAACCAAGACGCGTCAAATTCATCTTGGAGTAAGGATAATAGTAGTAATAACAATAAATCAAGTGGGGTCGGAGCAGGATTTTCTGATGTTAAAATTCAAGAGTATCTCAGCATTGACGATGATGAAAATGACGTTGAGGACCAAATGAAGACTTTGCAATCCCTCAAAAAACACAAACTTTCTTCAGGTTTGCCAACAATTCCTAAAAACCAACGTCCGTTCATTATCGATTTGACAGATTCCCCTTGACTGACGTCAATGGTATTAGTGCTGACTCAATAATAGTTATTATCATCATATGATAAACTTATTAGTAGGAAGTATTTACTGAAAATAGAACTATTTAAATTATATATATATATATATTTATAACTATTATTTTTCGTGGTGTGGGTTTTCAAGTAATAAGCAATTCGGGAAGGAACTTACTTTCAAAATATGTAAGTATGTATTTATTTATATCTCCTGCTATTTACATAATGAATTCCCATGAAATTTTGTTCAGTGAACAATGTTCGCAATATATTTATTTTGTAAAAAATGCGTTGAAATTTAATGTGCAGTGTCTTATATTATTTTATTTTCTAAAATTTCTATTCTTAAATTGTGTTGTTTTTAAATAATATAATGGGACTGCACATTACTTAAATATACCATACCTTCAAACAATACTAACAATGAAAACTGAAATTCAGACTGGAATGACTTGATACTGGAAATGATTAAAAATCAAAGAATAATACATAGAATATTTAAAACAAAAAAAAATCCCTAACTGATTAATGAAAATGACTTAAATAAGTAACAAGTTTTCGAAAAATATCTAAAAGTACCAAAAAAGTGCATGCACGTATGCACATATTAATTAAGTAAATAAATACCATATTATTATATAAAACTCAAAATAATTATTAATAATAATTATTACTAAAAGAAAAAATCTATCACTGCCATTTTGACTGGAAATTTGTTATTCAAGTGTAACATTTTTATTTTGTTTTAAATTTTGACTATATTCATCTTGAAAACGTCTCTTAAAACTTGAAATATTCTATACTTGCATGTATAGTATCGCCTAACTATATACCTATAAGATTTAAAGATTTAATGAAAGATTTATAAATGAAAGTGTACGTAAAATATGATTTCATTGCAACAAATCCATGATACATATATATAGTTATACCTATACATAGGTACTTTCCTTTTGTGTTTGTTCTTTGTCTCAGTGATTATGTAAGTTTTAAAATGCGCGTTTTTATTATTTTTAATTGTAACAATAAGGGATCTATATAGAACGTATGTATAGCTGTTATTGTTAATGTTAATGTTAAGTAAGTTGTATTTGCACATGATGTTATGTCTGTACTTGCAATTAATGCGTGTGTATATACTTAATGAACAGTTGAAAGTTAATTTTGATTGGTTTGACAGCATATATACTTAGGTATATGGGAAAAGTTTTGTTCTTCAGTCATTTCATGTTATTTATAGAGTCGATAAATAATATATTATTACAATGATATCGGATATCCTCGTAGTTTTATATCGTGTTATGTAAATGTTATAAGTTTTTAGCAATATATTACATATTATAAGGTAAATATACAATATGTAACGTGGACTTTGAAGGGTATTAGTTTTACAGTAGTTAATTATTTTGTCAAAAAGAATACTCTGACGATCTACTTACTTTGTTGATAAGGGGTGGTCAGGAAAGCAATTCTGTCTCAGGTTATCTACGCATGCATTCATGTATCTATAATATTATTATATCGATTTCGATTGTCAATACCAATTAATTGTTTCAGAATAATATTAAGAGAATCGCCCAGAATTCCTGTTGAGAAAATATTTATCGAAATAAGTACTTGTACATAATTATATGTGTGTGTTCAGGGGAATTAGACGTGTGTGTGTGTCACTGTGTGTGTGTGTTGGTTGGTATTGGTTTGGTTTGGTATACATGGTAAATGGATGAAGAAGACTTTCAGTGAATATATAATATAAGCAACTGCAAGGAATGATAGCGAATGTATATATGCATTTTCCAACTCTATATTATATCATATTTCGGTAACTATCTGCAAATTGTTTGTCAACGTTTGTACAGTTATTTTTATGTACGTCGAGAAATTTTATTATATATTATATATATACGTATATTTACTATTTTGTGGTTTACTATGTTGTGTAATTCGTACGATTTGAACCCGACAAGTTCAGTTCAATAGGATTACACAATGACCGTACTTGAAATCTCAGTAAGTATGATGAATTCGGTTAAATATGTTGTTAAAATGTTAAAGCTTTTTCATCCTAATTGTAATTAAGTAAGTCTTAATCGTAGTCTTACTTTAGCGCCAGTTACCCCGTCTCTTTATAAACTAATACTTACTACATACATTAAATATATACGACATTTTAGGAAATGTGAAAATCATAATTGAAACAAGGCAAAAATTATTAATAAATTTTCTTACGTTATTGTATACTGATTTTGAAAAACAAGAATTAAATGTGAAGTCGTCTCTTTTTTCATTTGTGCACATTGGGATAGCTTTGCAAAGGAAAGGGAGACTAAATAGTGAACGCGGGAAGAGGAAATTCAAATTAAATAATGAGCATGCTTTGAGGAAAGACGAGCACATTGAGCACAAGGTAGAGAGAAGAGTTTAATTTGCAATTGTTGGATATTTACACTTAAATGGTTTGATATTTAATTAGCATTAAACTATGTGAACATGGCTACATCTTTACAAAGACAATTAGCTGCTTTGGCAGCCCCTTCAACATCACTTCTTATACCAGAGAGACGAAGAGTCTCGATTATTTTTACATCATCCGAAGCGGCTACGTACAGTCGAGATACATTCTATCAAATTGGTATGTTGTTATTTTTGTACATATCTATCTATATACGACATAATTAAAGTTTTAATTTATATTTTTTATTAAGGAAATGAATGGAATGTGTATTAAGTAGTGTTTGAATCATTTGATAGGTTTGGAGGGTTTAAAAGAGCTCAATGGAATAAATCCCATTATATTTTCACCGTATTTTAAATCCATGCTCTTTGATGAAGCATCAAAAGATGTGGAAAGAGCTGTTGAGGACAAGGAGACTAATAAATTATTTGATAAAGTAATTGAAGAATTCCTCATTTCTCTTAGTCCTTTCCTGTCCATCAAAGCTTCGTTGAAATGCCTAGAGTGGCTGGTCCACAGGTGAGTTTTTAAAATATATGATACTTAAATCATAAATCCATCATATGATGTGGAAATATCAAAGGAGCTGTGTAAATAGGTAATAATCATAATCGAATTCTTGAACTTTCTTACAGATTTCATATAGAAAAGTTTAACATTGAATCCGTACTTCGCTGTATCATTCCTTACTATGACACTAAAACTTTTGTTCTTGTCAGCAAGGTATGTCATGTTTTATTGTTTTATACCTAATTTGTTTATAGTAAATACTAAATAGTAACCCTTTGCTTGTTGTATAAGTATGTCCATATTGTCCATACATTACAATTGCACTTATAATGATTTTGCTCTCGTTTTTTTTATAAAGGTATTGGAAGTTCAAAAGTACAAAGATCATCAACAATGGACATGGTTAGTACCATCTATTCAAACGGGCCTTCCCGTTACAAGAAGTGTCCTACATGCTAATACAAATGCCAAATTTGTCCTATGGATATTCGATACGCTCTCCAAGTATATTTCGGTATGCTATATGCTATATGATTACAAATGCCATTTCTTTATTTTTCTCAATAATTAATTGATCTAAAACCATATTGAAGAGTTTAATATTTACTATTTACAAATAACATTCATTAAATAGGTTCATCAAAAACATGGAGAAAACTTGGGAGTGTTTTATGCTTTCTTTACTTCCACCATACTTGGGATTCTAAATAATATTAATCAAGATAAATCCCCAAAGTCTAAACACTTGTATGGTAAAAAGGAAGTTGTGACAGTGACATGGAATGCAGTCTTGGAATTGCTCACCTCTATCAAAGATGACTATATTCAAGCAAATGAGGATTTGCACTCTGCAATCTACGTCATCCTTACAATGCTCGTGATCATAGTGAAAGAAAGCCCTTATGTGTGTTCATCACACCTCCCTGCAGAAACGGTCACAGCCTTAATGTTGATCGTACGTACATAATAAAAACTTTATATTATGACTTTTCAAAGACTATATCCGTACTTTAAATGAAAAAAATATACTTTTTATTTTTTAATAATTTTAATTTTCTTTTGTAGACAAACCCTCTAGCATTGAGTAAACAAGGAATTCTTCTTTTGAATCTCATCGCTTCCGTAGCTGATAGTTTGTACATTGCAAATAAAAATATTTTGAGCCGTACTTTGACTTCAATCGGGAAATTATCATCGGAGATGGATTTATGGTTTTCTACATCAGTTCTACTACTGACTCAAGTAAAAAGGAAGAATATCAAAGGGAAGCAAGTTTGGAAATGTATCCGAGATATCCAATTGACACCAACTCAGCGTTCACAATTGCTCAGGTAATAAATTCCTTCCAAAATTACGTGTAGGGAATATTTTTTCTTCATAATAAAGCAATTCAAATAATATGTATGTATGCAATTATGTATATGAATTTGTTTGTTTCCACTTTTCAGAGATCTTTTCTACACTTATAAGAATCATGGAGACAAATCCGAAAGAAATATGGCATCAGGATTCATTGCCAAATGGGAACGAGAATATCCCGTTGAGTTTACCTTAGCGTGTGAAACATGTGAGCAATTGGCTATCGATCTAGTTCAATCCAGACCCCAGCAGGACTTGGGGAGTTTGACACATCATGCTGATGAGAAATTGAGAAGAGATGCTGTCATCAATATTTTTCAACGGGTCAAACAACGAATGAGGGATGAAGAGTTAGGAAAAACGTCATCCAAGACTGTAGTCGTCCCCACCGAGACTACTAGTACAACCAAGAAAGGGAAGAAAGTGAAAAAACCGAAAAGAATTGTTAGAGACGCAAATACTTGGGCCAAGGATATTATTCAGAGATTTGATGATGATGACAAGGATGTTGTAGAAGCAGTCCTTCAACAAAAGTTTAAAGTTCTTAGGAAAATTTTTAGTTCGGAAAAATTAGTAGAGGGATTGAGTATTTGTGTGCAGAAGCCTTTGAATAGTAAATGTACGAAATTAGCTCTCAAGAAACTTTGTCTTGTTGCCAGCAAGTTGGATTCTACAGAGGAAGACTTGAAGGCCAAGGTGACTACATACTCAATATGAATATAAATATCATACCGAGTGGCTGTTTTTTTATTACAATATCAATGTAATTTTATTGTCGCGTACCGATTTTAAAGTATTTCTTCATTCATTTGATGTTTACTTTTGATTTTGAATTTGCTATAGATTTTGACGCAATGTATCCCATTTCTCTTCCCTACGAAAGAAGTTGCAATTCCATTTGCTAAATCTATTTTGACCTCGCCGTTTGCAGCAAAACATTCATTGCTGTCCAAATATCAATCAGGTATTAAATTATCAAGTTAAAACTATAAAAATTATAAATTATCTATGTCATATTTTCGGCACTTAAGAAGAAATCCTCACAAGTTTTACGTTTTTTTATTTTTGAATTTTCTAGTTTTGAAGTCATCCAATGTATCACCAGAGGACTTGTGTAAATTTTCCTTTGAATTGATTGCTTCTGAGAAATTAGAATTGACCAGCAGTCATTGGCTAAATGAGTATGTGAAGAATAACAAAAATCCATTTTTGGCTCTACTTGCAATGATGACTGTGAACGACAGTAAAGATGCTGAACAAATATTCAATGTGTTTGAGAAGGTACGTGATAATAGCAATAATACACCAGTGATATTGTATGCAAATTACGAGATGCGAGGCTTTTCAAATAAGTAGATACTAAACATAATTATATGAAAACATTATTTTTTAGATGGACCTGACTTTCACAGCTTTATTCCCGGTCACAGTAGACAATGTTTTTGATCAAGTGAAACAGGCGGAGAGGAAAAGGAGGATCCCACTGGAAAGTCTACTAACGGCTCTGTTGAGTGTGGATTTGAAAGATAATCAGAATCTCATGCATCGTGTTTTTAATTATGTACTACTTTCAAGCGAAAAGCCAGAGAATCGAGATGCTTGTGTTTTATTCCTTCAAAGATCATTTGAGGTATGCATAATGTATTATATAGTATACAGAAATAATTTTAAGGATCAACTCTAAATTGTATAGATCTATACAGATGGATGTAAAAGTTACCAATAATAAATTGTTTTTTTTCTTGCTTTTTAAAAATAGAAAAACTTTAGTAAAAGTGCGGACCTTCTCCAATTCTGGATAGATATGATACTCGCCAACAATCAAAAGCACAAGGAGGAGGAAAAAGACAATTCTGACAATACCAGTCCAAGCAACAAATCAGAATATCTACAAATTCGTACTTTACAATTTCTATCCTTAATATTTGACAAGTTGGCTCATACTGCTGCCACTGAGAATGAGAAACAATCTAAAAGTGTACTCAAATTGGAAAGACAAGAAGAACCGAGTAAATTGTCTAGAGTTAGTACAAGAAACTCGATCCATTTAAATGAATATCAAGCATCTCCACCAGCAAGATGTACTCGAGCCTCAGTCAAGGAAGGTAAAATAAAATTGGAAAAAGATATCCCAACAATTACAGCTGAATTAGCAGCATCTGTCGTGCCAAATTCAAAATTAGACGATGTAGAAGAAGAAGAGCCAGAAGATGTGACTGCTCGGGATCCCATTTTGAGTGTGTACGTGAAAGAAGCGTCAGGACTGGTAGAAGTTCTTTTAACTCAGTGTGTTCAACACGAGACTGATTTAATTAGACATTGGGGTCTTAAATGTCTCAAAATACTACTAGAATGGAAATATTTGGAGGAAGACTGGAGGAACTTAATCAAATATGTTTTGAGATACAAGAAGGAAATCCGTGCGGATAAAAAGTAATATTATAAATATATAAATAAACATGGTCCATCATATTTATTTATGTATTGGTAAAATAGGTATTAGTATATTATTACTCATAATTAATACTGAATTATTTTATTGTATTTACAGGCAATTAAATGTGGCTATTGCGAAGATGCTAGCTGATACTAATAGTTCACGTATTCAAGATCGCTTTGTAGCAATTGCAACGGATAAGGAGAAAGTTGAGCCGGTTCGTTTTGGAGTGTTGGAATTGTGTAGCAACGGAAGTTTAGCTGTAAGTGAAAATTACGAAATATCGTATTCAACAAGTTCAACGTTTGAAATGTGCCGAGATGTCTGTATATATCTATGATATTAAAAATTATTGTAAATATTGTATTTACTAACTTACATTATGTTTATTGTGCTTCGATATTCTGAATAGGTATTCAATAAATTGGCTACACATATAAGACAATTATTAAAGGATGATCCATCATCCAAGCTCTTGTTGGCGTACTTGGGTACTTTTGATGGGTCCTTGAAACACATGGATATCGTTTCAGAATCTTTGAAACGTACAGATACTGCCAAAAAGATCCTCAACAAATTGAGTGCAGATGTTTTCAAAAGGTGTGACAGTGCCTCAAAGACGAGACTCTTTTCTGTCATGATAAATTCTTCGGTGCGATGTGAATCACCCGAGGTGAGATTATTAGAATTATAAGAATTATTATTGTGCTTGTTATGTACTTATGTTGGATCATAATTTCCAGAATATGTACAACAATAGAGTTCATTAGTTGAAGTTTTTAAATTTCTTTTTACATTAATTTTACATAGCTGAGGGTTGCCGTCCAAAGGACTGTTCGGAAGTGGACTTTAGATGCTACAATAATCACAGCAGAGTTGGAAACTTGTCTTGTAGTACAAAGGAGAAGATCTGCACCCACTCCGGATGACGTGAACAATGTGAAATCAACATTTACAATGAAGAATAATAAAGAAGACGTTGACCTAAGCATCGACTGGGTAGTCCGAACCGAAGCTGTTTTGGAATTCGCACAGAGTCGCAAGAGACTTGAGAGTAGGACAAACTTGATTAGCCCTCTATTCAAACTGCTGAAAATGTAAGTACAGTAAAATTGCCTTAAATACCAATAGTATTATCAGTATTACATATGTATTACACATTTACAATACAATGTATGAAGGAAATTTATAATGATTACTGTCTCGACAGTTGTATTCAACTTGAGGAACAATCACCAGTTGAATATCTGAAACAACTCATTTTGACTTCCCTCACCATTTCGTGTGAGCAAGATGATGAATTAGATTATAAAAGCAACAGTGATGGTACGCATTTATATTTTGTTCTTGTGTACAGGCTTTAATAATGTTAATGATGACTATAGGTAATGGTAATACGTATACCAAAAAAAGAAAATATTGCATAATACATAATTCTCTATTTCTACAGATTGGGTCCATTTCAATGTGGAACTTATTATCGATTGCCTTCGATGTTCAAGAAATCCTCAAACGCATCATCATGCTCTTATTTTGCTGAACTACGCAGCAAAGCGCTATCCGGTAAGTATAAATTATCTGATTATCGGAATCCGATTTTACAATTTTATGTATTTATTTATGTACATTCAAGCGTGTCATAATTGATATTTGTGTATACTTTGAAAATAGGAACAAGTTGTTCATGGTGTGATGAGTCTATTCACCTTCATGGGGAATTCCATACTTCGACAGGACGATGCGTACAGTACACAATTGATTCAGCAAACGGTGACGACCATCATTCCAACTTTAGCAACAGCTGGAACTGTTGGTAGTTATGAGAGGAGTCGAGTGTCTGCTGGTATTTATAGAGTATTCACATCGGCTGTCCAAGATATCCCTGTACATCGGCGAATTCCCATCTTCACCTCACTAGTTGAAGTTTTGGATCCTGCAGAGTCCATGTGGCAAGTTTGTCTCATAATTGTGGATAATGTGTTGACGAGAGATAAGAAAAGGTAAAATTACTTACTTTTAGCTTCATTAAAGAATTGTGAAGGATGTGTTTTGGATATAAAATGAAGTTTCACAAAGTAAATTTACATGTAATCTATTTATTTTTCAAAGGAGCGCATTAAATGCGGATATAGAACTAGCAACTAATTTACTTTGGAATTTCGATTCGAGTATTATTTTGAAGACTTTAGAAAAAGTTTATGAGTACCTTACAGACTTGCCAATTTATGAAAGTAAGTTTTTTTGAGATTTACAATCATGAAGATTGAATATTATTAAATCATTGTCAAGTATAACATCAAGTAATTGTCATTAAATATCCTTTTTCTTGTAATTGCAGAGAAAAGCAGTGAAGATTTCTCAAAATTAAAAACTAGGCAGCATAGTTTATCAAAGGCAGTGGTGGATTTGAGTCGGAAGCAATCTTTACGGGATGTACAACTTGTAATACTCTTCACTCTTGAACTCGTGTCAAAGGTTGCAACTAGAGTGAGTGAACATAATCTTTAAATTTAAATGCATTGTCATGCGAAGTTTTTTTTTATCTGAAATTATCATATTAATTAATTAATTAATATTATTAATAATAATTAATAAATATTTATTTTCCTATAGTTTATTGGACTGGAGAAACAAACGTTGAATTATGACTCTCTCCTGGAAAAATGTTTAGCCTTTTCTCGTTTGCTTGCGGGCGTGAGCGACGACAGGATATTTCGATGGGCTTCGAGTCGTAATTTTGAAGTGATTGAGAAATTAAATGCTGCTGTGGAACCAGAAGAATTTATTAGAGTGGTCCAGGGAATCCTAGCTAGAGATGATTTGAATATCAAGAAAAAGATTATGGACATTTTCAATCAACGTGTCATTCAAAAATTGGATTGGTTTGGTGATATTAAAATCCTACTGAACTTGGTCCCAGCACTTCTCAAACTCGGAAATATGGGTATGGACTCGGAACCATCCGAAGAAATCGTCACATTGATTCAAACTGTGTTTTTGTCATTGAAATTAATTGCAAGAAATTTAGCTTCCCAATACCCAGAAGAATTCGTTCCAGTTTTTGATTTGTGCTACATTCACGCACGTAATAAAAATCGTCTCCTCAGTTCCTCAGCTCTACTTTGCCTTGGGGAATTGTTCTGTTTAAAATCTCTCATTCTTCCCAAATTAACGGAGATATCCAAAGCCATCCTGAAAGCATTTAAATCCGCGTCCAAAATGCGTTCAGAAGTGCCATCGGATGTTGAGATGGATGATGTGGTGGTGGATGGTAGTGAAAGAAGGGAAAATAAAAATAATAAAAAGGATGAGTCATTCAACAAGGAAGAAGAGAATTTGAGTGTGGCTGCGAATCTGTTACTCGTCAGCGGGATGACCTGTCTCAATAAATTGATTGAACATCTGGGTATGTTTGTCAACTCCAATTTTTTGACGAAAGCTCTCGTCTCTGCTCTATCCGTGGATGGTCGATTTGGAAAAGGAGAGAAAGCAGAGAATCGGAAAAGGGCGTTTGAACACAAATTAAAAATTCTAATGAAAACAATTTCTGCCAAGATCCCACTCCGGAATTCTCTCGGGTCCATCAGAAAAGCATTTGGCAAATTACTTGATCGTCCTTCCTCCATCATTGTACTCTTGCGATTACTACGTGAAACACTGACAATAACAGACAAATCTGAATTCACCATCCTCTTACCATCACTTTGTGACTCATTTTTAGAAGAATTTTTAATTTTCCGTGAACACGTCTCATCCTCGAGTGATAACAAAACAATAGAATATACGTCCTCCTGTACGAGACAGGAAGTGGATGCTTGTGAAGACTCCATTTTAGATTCTTTGGTCACTGGGATTGTACTCAAAATATCTGAGGGGAATTTCCGTCCTTTCTATCATCGGATATTTGACTGGGCAGGAGACAACTTGGTTCGACGAGTGACGTTCTATCGGTAAGATATTGAATTTCAATTACTATGATAAATTATAATAATTATATCATTGATAATTATTAGCTATTAACTTTATTACTCCTCCGATAAGTTGAGTAAGTAATTATTTCTATTATGTCTTGGTATTATTTTCAGATTGAGTTTCATCGCTGCAGAAAGATTGAAGAGTCTTTTCGTTACTTTTGCGGGTCATGTGATTGGGCAAGCCGCAGATTGTTTGCATCAAAATGTGGAATTAACTCGGGCCATCCTCAAATATTTCTATCAAATTTTCTCACATGATCGGGAAGGATTCGTGACGACTGACAGATTTAATGTTTTAGTCAAACCACTCGTTGACTTGGTAAAGAACTACACTAATTATTTACATTAATTATTACTGAATATAAATTATTTGTAAATTTAATTGTATTGACCGAGGAGCTAAAATAATGTGTCTAACAATTTTTTAAATTACAGATTGAGTCCGACGCTGTGATTTCCAACGAGATAACAATCAAAGAACTGAATGACACGATCGTTCAACTGGCTGTAGCTACAAATGATTTGAATCGTTGGCAACATTTGATTGAGCTGATTTCCTATAAATCTCAAAATGACAAAAGCCAAGTAAGACTCTTTGTCGTGTCCACATTGGATGCCATTGCGAATGAATTGGAAAAAGATTTCCTTCCTCTTCTCCCTCCAGCTGTGCCTTTCCTTGCTGAGCTCCTGGGTGATGATGATGAAACTGTGGAGGCGGAAACCAAGAAAATGCTTCTTAAGATTGAAAACATTGTTGGAGAGCCACTTCAACCTTATTTTGATAATTAAAAAAAAACTAGAGTAATACTTAGAGCTAGACGACTATTGGATATCCATGTGAAATTTTGTCTGCTCAACTTGACATTATCTTTTTTTTCATATCATAGGAGAAAGTTGTGTGATTTTATTATGTTATAATTTATAAGTATACGCTTTTAAAAATATCTTATATATATACTTACGTAATTCTAATACCAAGTAAAACTTGTATTATTATTATTATTGTAGTTGTGAATCAGAGTCTATTTAGTGCCGTGGTTTTCATTTTAATTTTGCGATTATATATACATTTTACCATTTTCGTTGTGTTTGAAACACAAACTCCTTGCTAAATGTTTTTTTTTTTAAATACGTCCTTAACTTTTTCCCTATGAGATTGAAACTACATGTAATAAAGTTGAATTTTGAAAATACTTTATATTATTATACTTCAGTCTTGAACGTTGGTTTTTTATTTTATTTAAAAAAATTAATAAATTACATAGGTACAGGATTTCATAATGTTCATGGTGATTGTGTAATGTAATAGGGAATTCGGGGAAAGAGGAGAAATATATATAATATATATATATGTAATTTTATGTGGAGGATTCTTGTACAGTGGAATGTTGGTTTTTCTGTCTCTGAAGTTGATCGTAAGTGGGGATTTCCATGAGAATGGGAAGAAAAGATTGTGTTTGTTCCTCCTTTTCTGTTTGTACTTGTGTTTTGTTGGACTGTTGTTGTTGTTCTTGATGATGATGACAATTATAATCACTGGGGGGGAGGGGTAGAGGGAATGAATCCATATTTTGAGAACAAGAAGGACTAGAATTGGAGAACGTTTCACTCTCTGCAATTTCACATAACTTGAATTTTGGGACAGAATAAAATAAAGAGGAGGATGCTGCTGCCGAGGATGCTGATGATGATAATGATGATGATGATGGTCCATGTGGAGGGCGAATCCCAATGACACCAGCTGCCACTTTCATTGCTGGTCCAGAAATCCCATCGATGGCATTGTAACGATTTGAATGATGAGTCTTTAAATGTCGTTTAGAGTTGTGTTTAAATATACTGGGCTTTGCCTTTTTGGCTTTAGTTTTAGTGAAATCCCCTACGATTTGTATATCCGCATCCGTTTCGGATGCCAGACAATTCTCTACTTTGTCACAGGAAGTAATCGCATCCTCACAGGCTAACATGTCCTCCCAATCTTCAAAGTAAATATCCTATATATGTGTAATTCACGCACGGAAATGACAAACACAAAATGACAATTAAGACTCAAAAAATAATCAATCACGGGATTATTGAAAATTGAAATGCATATCGTATATATTAATTTATAGAAATCTCTCTATTAACCTGGAAATCCACTTCCTCTGGGAATAAACCTTCTTCAGAAATGGATGCTAAATTTTTACCACCCAAAAGGGAAGATTCAAAACTGGCATGTCCACTCCCAATCTCTGGTTTCACTTCCACTGGATCCAACGGATTGGAGAAAGTAATGCCCAATTTACTCAAATGTAAAAGATCTCTTCCTCCTCTATACGATACGCATAAATGTCATTAGACAAATAATTCAAAAGTCAAATCAATTGTACATAAACATAAATAGGTATTATATCGTATATAAAATATAAATAATAATGTACTAATTTTAATTAACAATCAAGTCATTTGAAATCTTATTCCATTTTACGTTTTGAAAGTTTTAAAGGACTCTGTGGATTCCCCTTGACGAGCTAATTTCTTCCTTCGGACCTATAATAAATAATAAATAATAAATAATAAATCCAAAATCAAGTCATTTCCTCATTTCCTCATTTGTGTGTAGTGGTATTGGTACAGTCTACAACTAAATGTGAGGAAATTATCTTATATGCAGATACTTCAACTCAACGAGAACTTACATCAGCGAGGAAGAGTAATGCGGATCCGACGAATGTGGCAGCTGCTGACAGATAAAAACACAAGTTTGTTTTTCCCGATGAAAGAATCACACCTGGAAATTGTCAGAGAGGCAGAGAAAAGTTGAAAGTTTATTTGTTTCAGAGAGCATACCAGGAAATTCATTTAGTCATAGACTTGTGTCGCCTGTGAAATGTACCAGAGATGAGTGTGCCGATGGAGATGGGAAATCCCTGACTAAATTGCACAAAGGACCAAGCTCGAGGGAAATGTCTCGTACTCGCTCTGTCGTACGTATCTATAAAAAAATAATAATTAAAAGGAAAATAACTACCATAAATATATACTCGTATGTACAATTTACTCATAAAATATATACCACACACAATTTTAATCTCATTGTGGATCCCCGCATTCGCAAATTTGCAACCAACTGAATGCTCGTAAATTACTTGATAGTATATATTTATAAAAACTCACAAACTTTCAATGTGTAATTGTAAGCACCAATGGAGAATCCATAAACCCATACAAAAACTCCCAGTCCACTGAAATCCTTTGCTAATGTCAAACCAACGATGGAAATCCCACAAATTGCCCCACTCCCCTGTAAATATCGTATATAAATATTGGAGTTTATATTATCTCTTAAAAAAACGAACCGCACACAAAGCAATTTTAACAGTATTTTTTGATATATCTTAGTTGATGACTTTACTTGACACAGGTACTGTTTGGAGATGGTACACTCTGGATTCTTTTGGATGACGATGATGCCGAAAAGGAGACAGGAGACGAGCCAAGAGGTTCCCAGGTAAATGTGAAGGACCACAATGGAAATATCATCTATTTTCAGTTCTTTACATTTCCAGCCCTATATATACGATATAAATATCGTAAATCGTGTATACATTTCATATACATTATTTTCCATTAAATTATTCCCCAATTCATGAAGGGCGAAGAAATGAAGAAATGTGTGAAGATGGACATTTAATTGTAATTAATATATATGTATATCCTCTGTTAAGTTCACAAACGAACTATAATTATTTTCTTTAATTTCGTTGACCTGCTGCAAAGGTCAAATGGCTGGAGATGGGGCGGTGGGTCCTTCGACATTATTGTGTGCCATGACATTTTCTGTCACCCTGAATTTTTTCACAATTTTACCCACAAAGGCGGACGCAGTACTAGCATTTCCGCAAATTAAGGAAAATCGTTATAGTTCGTTTGTGAACTTAACAGACGATATATATCGTATATTTATTTATATGGGCGACGAACCAAGTAAATGAGCGGGACATGAATTCCAAATGAGGTGAGTGTCGTGGAGAAAAGAAGGATTTGCAGTGTTTTACTTTTCAAACAAGCAAAATCAAAGAATGGTAAGTCATCTCGCTTGTATTTCTCCTTGACTTTCTTCCGCTGTGCTTTCAAATGAAGGATGGCCCTTCGTTGGGGATGATAAAGAGATGCGGAGCGATAGCAAATCCCCAAGAAAAATGATATTAAAATACTCCCAGTCACTGCTTGTAAACCCAGCCGCCATTTCAACGAACTGTGCCATCAATTATTAAGTAAATTCACACAGTCACATATTGCACACACACGTACACACTTAATATTTTAATTTTTCCCTTTGAAGGTTTGTTTTTTGGGTTTTGGTATATGTAAATATAATATATTATATTATTATTATTATATATCTTATATTTACCTGATGCCCGAGTGCATGGCGACACTCATGAGAACCAATCCAATCCCGGATCCAGACACGATGAAAATCTCCACCAAGTCTCTTTTCCTTTTAAAATACTGTCCAATCATTAGATTTGAAGCATCTCGACTCAGTCCAACGCCCACTCCCAAGAAAATACCATAACTAAAAAATAATTGATGGAATTGACTTGCAAAGGATGTGAAGAGGAAACCCAGGGAGGCAACTAAACCCCCAAAAATGGCTGCAAGTCTCGTACTCTTCCGTTTACACAAGGAAATCCACAGTGGAGACAATAAAAGGGATGTGGACATTGAACAAGAACCCAAAAACCCTGTGGACAACAACAAACAAATTAAGAATCCAAAAAAAAAAAAAAAACAATAACTAAATTAATTTGATTTGATTGAATTAAATTAAATTCATCATTCATCATCATCATTCGAAATTCGAATTCCTCAAAAGTTCCTTCCAAATTACTATTTTATTTGTATTTACAAATGTATTTGTAAATTTGTAATTTGTAAGTTGAATTGAAATTCGCATCCAACAAATAAATAAATAAATGTAGTTTAATGTAAAGTCCGGAATCGTGCTTAAACCTCAAAATTGCAAATTGCAAATTGCAAATTCAAAAACTATTAAACTAAAACCGGTGTTTATACAAAATGTACAAAAACTTTTGGGATCCTTCTCTTTCTCTTTTCTCTCTCTCTCTCTCTCTCTCTCTCTCTCTCTCTCTCTTTCAAATCCCTAAGATTTAGAATTCTCAGTCTGTGCATCTCCATTGAAAATTCATTTTGTTCCCATCTCTTTACTTTCTCCCTTTATTCTGCGTTTTTAGCCACATGAATAATTGAACAGAGTTTTTACTTTTGTCCCTTCTATATTTCGTCCCTCAGGGAAATAATAAAAGAGCGAATCTATGTGTGTGTCTCTGTCTATGAGTTTTGTTATGACATTCAGTAGGAAATATATAAGATATGACAATGCGAAATTTATATGTACAGAGTATATACGGCGAAGAATGAGAACTGAAAAGGAATTCATTTTATTTCATAGCACTAAAAAACTCAAAACGCAAATACGCTTGAAAAATCTTCAAATCCTCTGCACACACACACACACACACAAAACAGTGACAAAAGAGGAGACAAAAGAGGATTTTCCACACACACACACACACACACCGAGACAGAGAAAAAGGGAAACGATGAGGAAAAGGAGGAAAAGTAAAACAGATAAATGAGAGATGAGACTTTTTGGGGTTGTGTGTATAAAAAGTATAAAGATTTGCTCATATTATGAATGTGAGCAAGGAAATTGAGATGTCGGCTTAGGATTTTGAGATCTCTCTCTCTGCTCTGTCGTCTCTGTCTCCCAATTTACATGTGTATACTTTACTCTTTTCCGCATAAATTCACATTCATTTTCATTTTCATTTGTAAAGTACGAGTTCAGGAGGATTGAGAAGCATATTGAGCGTGAGAAAAGACAGAAAGCTGATGTGTGCAGGCAATGACAAGAGAGAGAGAGGAGAATTCTGCGAATGCAATGTGAATGAAGATGAAGATGAAGAATGAAGAATCCCAATCGGAATAAACAGAGATACGGATCCCACAATGTAAATGTAATGTATGTAATTCCGTGTGCTCTCTTCTGTTTCTGTTTCTGTGATTGTCGTCACGGGAAATGTGAGTTGGAGTTGAGTCACAGAGAGAAGAGGAAATTGGATTAGAGCAATTAGAAACTTATTTGTGAGGCATTTCATGATGTTTTTGCTTTCATTCTCTTGTGGTTCTTGATTTTTCCTTTTTCCCTTTCCCAAGAACCGGCAGTACATGTACATGTTACATGTATACCTCAGCCACACATTTACTATGTACATTTCCCCATCCCAAAATTCCCAAAATTCCGAATTCCTCGCATTGATTTACTACATTTTAAAATGGCAACCAAATGCTCTTGCTGTCTCATTTCGAAATTCACACGGGATTTCATTGTGATTTCATCTCGAGTCTCAACTCTTTTAATTCTATCACGTAGATGCAAACTATACGCATCTTTGCATTGCATTGCATTGCATGGGTTTTTGACAGTCTCTTTCTCTCCAGTTTCTGTCTGTCAGTGTATTGATAATTTAATTTTTGTTGCTGTTTACTGTAGACAAATTGTGTGTGAACCTTAAATTCTCAAGCGGATTCATCATCATCATCAATTTTGTGATGGAAGTTCTGACCTACGACATTAAAATTCCCTTTTGTTTGTTTTAACTTTTAAGTAAATATACGACGATTTTCACTGATGATTGTTTTTGTGTGTGTCGAGTTTCGAGGTGGGATTTACTTCAAAGGTGAATTCATGTCAGTTGGCGTTTGCGTTTGCGTTTGTATACGTTTCTTGTCGTAGTTGTCGTATGTTTATGAATATTCAAAACGCACACGAGGACTGATTGATTGACTACACCCATACAGATATTCTGCTGCATATTTGACTCAAATATCACAATCATGTGGACATGATGAATTGGATCGACGCAGATGAGAGTATAGAATTATTTGATTGGAATTTGGGATTCGTGTCATTCTTCGAGTGCGTGTGTTGTGTGTTTTGTGTGTGAGTAATCAAACTCTGCAACAAGTGATTGTAAATACCTACATGGTACTTGATACAGATAAATATCAATTAGTCAAGCGAGTTACAATTACAATTACAACAAAGGCAAAAATAATTAATGATGACATTCCATGTAGATTCCGTTTACTTATCCACTAATTATATATACGAATTACGACGAGTCACTGTCAGACACACCAGACACACCGTGGGAACACGTGACAAGTGAGGATTTATTCACCTCAACATTGCTTAAAGAGATCAGAGATGACAAATGACAAATGAACACCAAACTTAAACAAAAATTATGACGAATTGGTTTTGGTTTTGATTTTGGTTTTATTGAGATGGATTTTAACTTTTAAGAGAGTTCAACCGCTTCAAACTACCTACCATTTGACTATCTTATTATTATTATTATTATTATGTGCTGAGGGAATTCCCCATTTGAACTTTGAAGGGGAAAAATAAAGGGTCTCCCGTTAAGAATCCAAGGGAAATTTACAGATATATAAATTATTCCATTGACAGTGCACGATATCTTATGTATCTTATTTAAGGAACTTTATCACTTTATTTGAGTTTATTATCAAAAAAGAGGGGAAATGTCATCAGTCATCACTGTCATCATTTCATTTCATTTCAGTCCACATGCATTTATATTTCTACTTTATATATATGTATTTATATAGACTCAGAATTTTGTATTTATTGGAAATTGTAACTGATTGTGAGTGATTAGTGATTTGAATTGTGATTACACATTACACACAAAAAGGAAAGGAAAGCCCAAATGGATATTATGAATGAGAAATTAAACCAGAAACCATTGTACATTTTCCCTAGATCGTTCACAGCTTCCAAATTCACAGGAATCCGCATACAGTAATAATAATAATAATAACGATACTAAACCCCAGGAAATTCAATGTTTTCCGAGGATTTCATTTCTACCGGTATTCGATTAGCGGAAATGAATTCCGAGGGAACAAAATGCCACACAGAAAAGGGGAAACCCCGTATATACGAAAACATATACGAAAGAAATATTGGAAATTTGTTCAAATGCAGTTGTGGTCTACCACAAATACTTATAAGCTCTCAAACACACAAAAGGGGAGAAGTGTAGTCTAATTTATTATTATTATTATTATTATTACTGTGTGGTCTCTGGGTACTCCTTTTTATATCCATATATCTGCATTTGCGGAATATGCCCAATGATCATTGCTTATATAGCCAGCATACTTATATATACATACATATTTTGATATCTCTTCGCCTCTGCAAATAATAGGAAACACCGTTAATATTGAGCTTTCTCCAAACAAACGAACAAAAACTCTCGCCAGACAAACTTTTGTGGACAAAACGCAACTCTCGATTAATTCTCCTCGTCAGTTCAACTTGATTGACGGTCTCAACCTCAACATAATCAGGCTTGTGTGTTAGGAGTCCCATTTTTGCGTCACAACAATCTTTACTATTTTTTTACTGGTATGTCTGTATAATAATAATAATAATAATAATAACAATAATATACTCACGTCATATCACATCCACATCACGCAAATTGCTTCATAATTTATTCTTAGTCAACATCATATTATTATGATGATGCGGATTAATTAATTAGTCATCCAAAATCCCTCTCATCTTCAATACAAAAAAAAGTGTGTGCGTACGGGAAAAGTAGGATAATTCCTGTATAATTGTAATCAATTCTACATACAAATACGAATACGAATACGAATGGACTTCTGTATATTATTATTATTATTATTATTATCGTTATTATTGTGAAAAGAATCCTCCTCATTTTCCCTTTCATTCATTCGCCATTGTCAACCGAGTAATTATAATTATATCTTTGTCCTTTCCTTTATAGATTTGGTGTGTGCATCTGGAATCTGGATCTGTGTTCAATCTGAAATATGAGGAATCTGTCCATTTTGTTTTCAGTTGTTTGATTTTCATTTTGATTTTGATTTTGAACACCTCCAAAATCCGGATAGATTTGAGGAATGAAGGAGAGATCTTTGAGAGTTTGTTCCTTCCTGCTGACCATCTTGGCCTTTACTCACGCTTCCAACTGTACGCTTCCCATAATAATAATAATAAGAATAATAATAATAAAACTTGCCGTGTTTTTTAATTATTCATACAGTAAATATTAATTTAATAATTTAATTGGGAGATTGAAATTGAAATTGAACTTGGAATTTTAGTGCATCAAAGATTGCACAGTTCATTGGAAATCCAAGGGACTTCTGGGACGGGGAATTCCGAGCTGGACAAGGAAATTTTGCTGGAGAACAACAATAATAATAATAATAATAATGGTGGGAATGAGAATTCTTTAGGGCAAGAGGAATTAGTAGTTGAAGGAGGAGGAGGGAAAAATCCAGCAAGGGATCAACTATTGGATTGGTCCGTCATCACTCGAGATAGTAATGTGGATTTGGGCCCTGCATCCAATCAAAGAGGACGCCCAGTCTCCTCTCTCACCTCATCAATGACTGTTGGAAGATCCGGTCCAATTCTTTTAAGTGACTCCAACTTTATTGATCATCTAGCTCATTTTGATCGTGAGCGAGTCCCCGAACGAGTCGTCGTGAGTGATGATCAAAAAGCAAAAGAGGATTTTTTAAAAGACAACAAACTTTCTCTCCCCTTTTCCCTAATTTTTATTGTTTTTTTTGGTTTTGTTTGGTCCACCCACACACACAGCATGCAAAGGGAGCTGGAGCTCATGGGTTTTTCGAATTGACGCACTCCCTGTCCAAATACACGAAAGCCGCCGTCCTCACTCAAACGGGTAGGAAAACCCCGATGTTCGTCCGATTTTCGACGGTGGGTGGGGAGTCGGGCTCGGCGGATACAGCTCATGATCCTCGAGGTTTCGCCCTCAAATTCTACACAAACGAAGGAGTGTGGAATCTCGTCGGGAATAATATCCTAACATTTCCCATTCGGGATCCAATCCTCTTCCCAAGTTTCATTCGATCTCGAAAACGTAATCCAGCAACACACTTGAAGGATCCAAACATGTTCTGGGACTTCACAAGCCTTCGCCCAGAAAGGTTCCCCTTTGATCAGTTGTTCCAAGTTCCAAAATATTTTTTGGATCACAACAATCATTTAAATTTGAATTTCCCTCCTTTTTTTCTTATAGCACGTTCCACACGCTCATGCTATTCTCGGATTTGGGATACCCAGACGGATATCGCTTTCTGAACGGAGCGGGAGTGCACACATTCAAATTGGTGAATGCTCTCGGTCAACTCTCCTACTGTAAATTCCATTGGCTCTCCGAACAAGGTTTGAGGAATATCACACCGGCCGAGGCAGAACGTCTGGCTGGCTCAAATCCAGACTATGCAACAATGGACCTGTACAATGCCATTGGTCGCTCCGAGTTCCCTGCCTGGTCCTTCTATGTTCAGATCATGAGTGTGGAGCAATCCCTCATCTCTCGCTGGAATCCCTTTGACATCACCAAGATCTGGAGTGAAAAGGAGTTCCCGTTCATTCCCGTCGGAAGATTCGTTCTGAATCGAAATGTCAAGGATTATTTTAGTGAGACGGAGCAGGCGGCATTTGATCCGGGTGATTTGATTCCAGGAATTGAAATCCCGAGTCAGGATCCAATGTTTCATGGACGTTCCTTTTCTTATGGGGACTCTCAACGACATCGTCTCGGACCAAATTTCCAACAACTCCCCATCAATCGACCAAAATACTATAATAATAATAATAATAATATTAACGAGAAGGATGAAACTCTCTGGGCCTCCTCCTCCTCCTCATCCTCACCATATACTTATCAACGAGATGGCGCATGTGCATTGGAGAATGGTGATGGGGGTCCAAATTATTTCCCAAATAGTTTCTATGGGCCGACAGTGAGTTCAAAAGGGGCCGAGTCAGCCTTTGCAGCAGCGGGGATGGTGGATCGACATAATGATTTGGGTGGGGAGGATAATTTCTCTCAAGCTAAAATCTGGTTGGATGGTTTGAGTTTGGAGGAGAGGTCTCGATTGGTCCGGAATTTGGCGGATAATTTGAAAGCCGCCATTTCACCCATTCAACAGAGGACTTTGGGGAATTTTGAGAAAGTGGATGGCGTGTTCACCAAGAACATTCGGACACTCATTGCGGAGGAGTCGGAATTGATTTCATCCGGACAAAGTGGACAAACCAAACGTGGAATTGAAATTGGAATTTAAATTTCGCAAAAAATCATTCAATTAAATTAACTAAATAAATAAATAATATTTATTCACATTTAAAATTTGAAAAAATTTGAATTGTACACCAAGGATTTTCATACATAGTATATGAAAGGCGATTAAAAAAAGAATTTCCACGTTTGATGGAGGAAAAATTGATAATAAAAAAAATCAATGAGAAATCAAATCCTTCGTTTTCCTGTCTCTTTTTGACCAACCCACAGAGAGAGATCGCGATCCGCATTTCTCTGTCACGGACGCGAATGACTTTGGTCAACTGTCAATTCCAGACTTGTTTTTTTCCCATTGTCACATACATATTACTTTTATTTTGTCACATGTCAACCTCTCAGCAGGCTCCACATGATGAACCAACAAGCCAAAGCCAAAGCCAAAAACCAAAACCAAAACAACCATGAGAGACAAATGTTTTTGATTCTTGATCCTGTCGATTAAAATATACGATATACAGAACAGATACAGAGCAAAAGAATTGAACAGAAGCTGAATTGAATGTGAATTGTGAATTGGGAATTGAGAATTTCCAATCGAACATGGAAACTTTGGGTTTTTTTTTTGTTTTTTGGATTGACAATCGAGATCGAGACTCCCAAATGTGTCTTTCGTGCATGTTGAACGAGATGAGTGAAGAGAGCGACATTTCACTCACAGCACCATACATAATAAATGTAAACTAACACACAAAACTCTCAACTCTCATGTTAATATTCCCTTCAAATCCTATCCAAACATCTCTTTTGTCAACGACTTTGAAATTTGAAATTTGAAATGCTCACAACGACAAACAAGAAAACAACACACACACACACACAAAACCCACGAGATATCCATCGATTTGGACTTTGGACTTTGAGATTGTCTCATTATTTCATTTCACTTTTCATAAATTATCATGGAACAAAAACTTTTCCTTGGAAATCCGCAATCCACTGACAATCAAATGAATGCAAAATGAGAGAGAAATGAACCAGATTCTTACACAGAGAGAGACAGCGAGACAGAGTCAAAAGAAGTCGGAGGAAAATGTACATAAAAACGGGAAAAAACTGTTGAAAAATATACGTATAAACCCAAACCCAACGAAGACGAAGAGAGTTTCCCCGTTTTTTTTTGTTTTCTTTCACACTTTTCCCCATCTTAATTCTCTCCTCGACTTTTGACTTTGTGGACGACGTGAGATAATAAACGAGAGAATGATGTGTTTGTCTTTCATGTCTCAACATTTACTACATTGCGTTCAATACATAAATAATGAAAACAAAAAACCCCCAAACTATATACACAGCTTAACATAAATTAAATTTACAAGCACTTCTGCCCGCATTTTCATGTATTCATCTTCATTTTTTTTACCCATTTCCTATTTATAATATTTAAAAAAATCCAATTTCTAAATCATTCCATGCAAATCCAACAGCAACATCAACAGCAACACAGCTATATATACAAAAGCCAAAAGTCAAATTGCCAATCACTTTTTTGTTTTCCGTTAAATTGTATTACACATTTTTTCCCCTTGAATTAAATGTTCAATACATAAATATTTTCAATCTCTTGACATAAGATATATGCAGATGCAGCACGGAGACCACACACTGACTATAAGACTAAATCTAAATGTATAACCTTTGACTTATTTGTGGCTCATCCCAAATCCCAAATCCCAAATCCCAAACCCCAAACCCAAAAAACCCACACACTCTAATACAAAATTCGATTTACGATGGACGATTTAATCTTCCGGAAACATGTAAAGATTTTTTTTTTGATGTTCACATTTTTTGTGATATGTATTTTGATTTGAAATTTGAACGCCAATGTGCATGAATTGTGTGTCGGGAACGGAGGATCAAATGAAGATTACAAAGAGGATTTACACTTTCTCTATTCAATCTTATAAATCTCAAATCTCTCTCTCTCCCCTCAATTCGCCATTTGGCATTTACCAGCATATTCACCATTTAAAAAAATCAAAACGAAAATAATTTACAGGCAACATCTGCATCTGAATCTGAATCTGAACAATTCGACATTGACATTTCGACATATGGAAATCAACTGTACATTTTTTACATGTGGAAATTGAAATTGAGCTTTTGTGGCATTTGCCTGCGCCTGCTTTTGCACACACACACACACACTTTTATGATATTTACGATCAACTTCTTCCAACCACATTCAAACCATCAAAAATGTGAACAACGTGTATTTATAGACTCGACTGTGTATATTTCTTGTGTATATATCGTACAGATATTTACAAGACATGAAGAGCTACATTTCTTGGTAGTTTGGTAGTGATTGACTCCTTGTCTGTTTTGATGTCAATTTCTATTGTTTTTGAGCGTGAGGAGTCCATTACATACTATTTTACATTTTACTGCGGAGCACACAGACACTCCAAATTCAAATGCAAACTTTACCAACGCCAAAGTACCAACAGCACAGGAGCAGCAGTAGCAGCAGCAACAGCAGCAAATATCTGTAATGATTCATCGCGTTTGTATTTGTATTCGTAAGATATTCGTATGGTATTTTTTACTCTCTTTCTCACTGTGTGTGTGAAAGGGATCTGTATCGATGTTGGTGCCAAAAAGTCGTTGATGTCAATGCATCTCCTCTCTCTCTCTTGCTCTCTCTCTCTCTCCATGTGCATACAAAACAAATTACTATTACCAAATTACACCACTTCTCCCATTTATTACCCCGAACCTTCACAGCTTGCTTTTGCTGTGGCTCAACTCCACACGGACTTTTAGTGGAATTTGAGGAACACGACCAAGAAGAAGAAGAAGAAAATGATCCGTGTGAAGAGAGAAAGAGAGAGAGAGAGAAAGCAGGAACAAACGACCCCCGTTATTTGCTATTTGTCAAAATGAACAAGTCAAACTGGAAAAACAGTAGTAAGAAGTGAAATGCGAGAAATACTAGTAATAAAAATCCGACATGGACATATCCACATCCACATCGACATGGGCAAGAAAAATAGCGACAGCAGTTGAATGTTCAATGTTGAATGGATACAAATACAGTAAATACCAAAAATACCAACCACCAAATTGCAAATGAATCTTTAACTTTTATTACACACTCCGTTTTTTTCCTCCTTTTTGCTATTTCTCATCCTCATTTTCCTCGTTCACTCACTCATTGTCAGCTCCACTCCGAGTTGAATGAGAGATGACGAAGAAGAAGAAGAAAAAGAAAGAGAAGAGACGGAAAGGATCAAGTATAGACAAAAAAAGATGAAAAGTGCATACGGAATGCAGAATCTATTTTTTTTCTTTGGCAAATTATGGCCAGATGCCATTTGCCACAGATATCTGTATTTCCCTTGTCGCTCCTTTCTTTCTTTCTATATTTTCTCGTGTTCTTTTGTTCTTGTTCTTGTTTTCTCGTGGTCATTCGTCACAGTCGCACAGAGTAGTCAAGTCGTCACACACACACAGAGTACGAGAGCGAGAAAGGGCGAAGGAAAATGACGGATTGTCGGAATAAGTATATGACGATGACGATGAAGAGGAAATCGAGATGGGTGTAAAAATGTAAGTGGTGTGTAAAAGTGTAAAACACATGTGGATTGTGGAAACAAAACTCGGAGGAAAGTTTTGAATGGATTTGTGTGAGTCCGCGGAGACTTGCTTTTCAATTTTTTGATGTGAATTAAGGTATAAAAACACACAGGACAGAACATTTCAAATCCGATCGCAATTGGATTTCAACATATTGGAATTGGAAGCACAATGCAAAAAAGTTGTGAATGTATCTGTATATTGAAAAGGGGAAGAAAAATTACTGCATATAGCCATTGCAGGGATTTTTTTATGTTTTTTTTTGTGATTGTGTGGATTTGGTGGACGGGAGTCTCACCTGTCACTGACGATGACGATGAGGACCGATGGCTGACAGTTGACAGCCCAACCACTTTAAATGACTATACGACTACGAACAGGAATGAGGATGAAAAGAATGAAGAATACGTACATGAGAATAAACATGGATTTTTCTGCATGTCTGCTGTATAAATGTATAAATGTATAAATGTATAAATGCTGTAATTCATCAAATCCTCCGACGCGCCGACTGTTTGCATCATTATAATGAAGACGTTTCAACTCCTTTTTTGGATGTTCTTCTCCTCCTCGTGGAGTCATTTAAAGCAAATTATAAATTGCAAATTGCCATTTTAAATACACACACTCGAATAAGAATAAAGAATATATAATCTCTCTGACTCTGGCAACAAGTTACAAAAGGAATTACAGGGAAGATTTTAGTTAATTTAAATATATTATTATGTACCTACATCATACAAATCCAATTCACATTGGAAGTTGGAAGTTGGAATTGGAAGCTCACGAAACGAGAGAAGTGAGAAGCAGAGAGAGAGAGAGAGAGAGAGAGAGAGAGAGAGAGAGAGAGAGAGAGAGAGAGAGAGAAATTATGAAAAAAAATCACATTGTAATAAAAGTAGTCATTAATTTCATTACGATATTTACATGGTAATGAAGAAAAAAAGAGATTCCCATGTGGGGGGAAAACAAAACAAATATCTGTAGGATGAAAATGAAAATGAAGATGAAGATGAAGATGAAGATGAAGATGAAGATGAAGATGAGAGTTTGATGAATCGCCTCACAAAAAAAGTGCAAATATAAATAAATATATAAATTAGGATGGAAAATGATGATTATGATTTTATGAGTGCTCAACTACTGGCAACTCCTTTTTTCCCCTCTTTTTCTGTTACTGTTTCTTTCTGTCTTGTGTCTGTGTCTGTGCCGACTTTGGCCACAAAAGTGAAGCTCATTAAAAAATCCTTAAAAGGTCACGGTATTTCCCATGAAGGTATTATATTATATTATATTATATTACAGCACCATCACAAAACGATGCAGAGAACACAGCATAAACACCAACGTTCTTTCCACATTTTTTATCCTCTCACATTCACATTCACGCATTCACAAATTCACAAATTCACATTCAATTTTGTGTTGGATGGAAAAGTTGGAAATTCCGTGTAGATTTGTAAATGTGTGGTGGTGAAGAGAGCTCACTGGAGTTTTGACTGTCTCATAACTCATAACTCATAATTCAACTTTCAACTTCTCAACGCCTTGGAGCCATTTCCCTAATTACAATTAAAATTTAGGATCCTCCATCGGCGATATATGCATCCAGTAGGATATTTATTATTATGGAGTGGACAAGTCCTAGTCATTTCCATATTTCCATATGATCTATGTTCATGCAGAAATTCTACAGTATAGAATAGAGTACAAAAAGGGAAATGATGGACATGTCCATCAACATCCACATCCACATGAACTGTATAGTGGTGGTGGTGTGGACTTGATGTCCATGTCCTCAGACAACCCCACATTTATTCCAATCCATTTCATCTGCCCCATTGCGCCAGCTTAATTATAATCCCTACTTTGACTGTAGACGACAACAATTAACAAAAAGAAGAAACAAATGGGGAATTTCAGGAATTAATTTGTTTGATCTGTAAATCGATCTGTAAATTCCATAAGTCAAGTCAATGTTGCAAAAGATATCGATAGGTAATTATTTTATTATTATTATTATTGTTTTGCTTAAAAGCTCCAACTTGAACAACTACTTAAAAAGCTATGAACTGCGAGCTTCACAAAAGTACTTACAAAAAAAATGTTGAGTGTCTTTTTTTGGTGGGAAGTTGTGTGTTTTCGTATGTTTTCATATGTTGTGTTGTGTTGTGTTTTGGCTTGTTTGGTTGTTGGTTGTAATGACTCGAGATAAAATGTGTTAAATGGTGAATTTGAGGCCTTAAATGGAGTGCTAATTAATTGAGATGGTCGTCCATCGTCCATCTCATCTGATGACTCACACTTCACCATATGGCCAACACACACACACAGGGAAATAAGTATACAGACATGTGTGCATATACAATAAAGCAACAATTCAACAGACTCCACAGGAGGAATATCCTATGTATCTATATGGCACAGGATTTATTGAGCTCACCTTCACTCAATGAATTATTACAGAGAGAGAGAGAAAGAAAGAGAGAGAGAGAGAGAGAGAGAGAAAGAGAGAACAGAGAGTCGGATGATATTTGTCGAGATTCGAGATGATCATCGTTGCTCTCATTTTATTTATATGATATGGAAGAATTTATGATATGATATGTAACTGTTGGGATTGTGCACTTGAAGTCTCCCTCATGATATTATTTCTGATTCTAAATTCTCGTACAGACGCGATTCGAGAATAAGACTGCAGATAACTCATAAATCATATCTGTAAATGCCTGCCAGCCATTTTACAGTAAATAGAGAGAAAAAGATTCAGATTCTGATTCTCGACTCTCTCCCAGAGAATTTGAATCCGACAGACCAACATTATAAATAATCTGTAGATTATAAATTATCATAACAAAATCATTTAGAATCAGAGTCAGACATTCAGATTTTTGGCGAGAGAGCCTTTCAGATTTTCAATAGATCACTGATCAGTTCAACATTCAAACAGTCAATGGAATCATCATTTCTTAAGCACAAGCACAAGCACAATAGAATGGAGTGCAAAATCCCATCCCAGATTTAAAATACATATCAAAATAGAAGAAGACGAAGAAGAAGAAGGAAAGTGAAAAGAGCCGGAGGAACAACTTTGTAAGTACATAATGAAAAAGATAACAATAAAACGAGGATGGCTGTGTGATGTGAATGAAATGTTACGCAGTCATTTCATTTCAATTATGAATTAGCAACAATTGAAACTTGAAATGGAAATGGAAATGAATTGGATGGAATTCTTGAACACCCATGAACACCAGCAAACGAACGTCCAAGTGAACATCCAATGTAAATAGTAAATACTCAACAAAGTGGAGTGGAAGTGGATTGACAAGGCAGTTTGTATACCCTGTCGTATTTACTTGTGTGTGTGTGTGTTCGATCTAATTGTAATTAGCAGTGGCATTCAAGTGTGAAGACCCACATTTATTTTGTACACATTTACTCGTTTACTATTTTAATCCTGCCCTTTTTCAGTCAGCTTCATTTCATTTGTAATTTGTACACAACACAAATCTCTGACACTCACACATTTTTTGCTTGTTGTTTTTGATTCCTGTTTGTATTGGAATGAAAGGGAAAATGAAAAAATAAAATGACAATGAGTGAAAGAAAGAGAAAGAGAAAGAGAAGGGAAAATGGAAAATAAGGTGGTGTTTACCTAAAAGAAGGGGATCACGAACGTGGAATTGTTGATCGACAGCTAGAGAAAAGATGGAGAAAGCCAATTGACTTCCATGACAAATACATTGGACAATGAATGCACAGCCGAGGATGATGTACCCAAATCCACCTGCAATATTACACAATCCAAATCCCAATCAAACCCCAATTTCAATCCCAATGTCCAACGTACATATTTTCATTACCGTCAAATAGGGCGAGATTGAACACTTTAGGCAAAAATTGAGTGCGTTTTCTGCTGTATAATGGTCAATTGTTGACACATTTTTATGAAACATTTTTGGTAAGTCCGGCAATTAGTTTGACATGAGTTCCAATTGACAGCACCCGTGAAAAATGTCCCGTTTGTCCATAATTAATTCTTAAGTGGGGTCATGTTCAGAAAAAGGGGTATGGGGCGAGATTGAACACTTGACACTTAATTGCCAATTAAAGAGAGGATGAAAATAAATTTCAATTTTAAACCCCATAGAAAAATATTTTGGAGTGTTTCTCACATACTGCTCATCAAGAGAATTGCAAAAAGTTACTCTTACTAGGTTTTAAATTAGTTAATTGTAATTAAGTGACAAAAAATTGAAAGTTTGACCTATACCGACCTGAAAATTTGTGGAGAGGTGTAAAATGTTATGGTGAACAACATTACAAAAGACGAAACTAACAAATTGTTAACCGTTTGACCTCCACTCAAGGTCAATTTGAGCACTCAATTTTTGCCTAAAGTGTTCAATCTCGCCCCATTTGACGGTATTAAAGTTAAACTCTTAATTTTTAATGAATATATATGAATTAATAATAAAAATGCATAACTTCGGGGTAATAATTCGTCCATAAAGTTATCGCTTTCTTCAAATCCTTGGTTTTCTCGAGGTTGGGGATATTTCCGGGGGTTCCAATTCCCATTGGATGATCCCTCCATTTCCCACAACCCCGACACTGTCGACTAGTTATATTTCGATTTGAATTGGGAAGAGGCAACGGCAACGGCGATGTGGGACTCAACAAATTCTCTGAACGAACTTTCACCCTCCTCGAATTTACATTTGTATTTGCATTATTATTATCATTTCCTTTGTACGGGGAAGAATTAGAATTTGATTGAGGAATCAAATTTCTACTCAGATTTACATTTGCATTTGCACTCGCCGTACAAGTAGAATTTGCAGTGGTATGGATTGAGGAACTTGCGGAATTTGAACTAGATTTCCCTGGATTATTGTCTCCATCTCCATTGGTGGTGGATTTCGTCATCGTCATCGTCATTCCCGTCATCTCTGTCGAATTATTTCTATTCATCAGTTTTTCCCTGGTGTTGTTGTGTCGATTTGGATTTGGATTGGATTTATTCCAACTCGAATTATTATTCGTCGTCGTCGTCGTATTGGACGTGGATGACTTATGACTGTTTGGATTCCTCAGGGATTTCCTATTGAGCATCAAATCCCAATTGGGACTCGAGTAATTAGAACTGGAATTGGAACGAGGATTCTCTTCTTTCTTCTCTTTCTCTTGTCCACCATCACCATCACCACATTTCCTTTCTTTTCCTACTTTTTGACTATTCTGTTGCTCGGATTCCGATTCCCATTCCAATTCTAATTCCGACTGACTACACGAACATGCCGTTGTCAATCTTGTTGTTGTAGTTGTTGTTGGTGATATTTCTTGTTTATTTCCCTCCCATCCACTTTTTTTACTACTCACCTTATTTTTCGACATTCCTTGATGAGAATGAGGATTTTTACCTCCTCCTTGTTCTCGGTTTTCTCTGTTTTCTGGGTTCATGTTGGGGAAATGCGGGATTTGGTGAAGGTTGTCATCACAGGAAGTGGAGGAACTGAGGATTTTATGTGCATGTAAATTGTTGGGTGTGATTCCAGTGGCAGTTGGAGTTGGAGTAGTGGGACACGTGTTCTCCTCGTCCTCTTCTTCGTCCTCTTGATCTTCCTTACCCGGGTGATGAAATATCCCTCGAGGAGTCGTCTCACTTCCACCTTTTACTTTCATCCTCAATTCTAAATACTAAATACTAAATAACTCACAACTCTCTCCATATTCATATTAAAAAATGCACTGACACACTGAGAAGAGACGATGACGACACAACAAACTCTCAAGTCTGTTTCTGTTTCTGTTTTTCTGTTTCACGTTCACCACGCGGCTCATTTATCATGGGAAATTATTTGCCAACACACGCACGCACACAAACACATGAAAATACAGGAGCACACACATTTCCGTCCTCAACAAATGACTATTACACGTCACGATTACTCAATTCCTCTTCTTTTATAATTTACACACTTTTTTTCACACGCCCACTCATTCACTTTCCATTTCCATTTCCATTTCGATTTCAATTTCAATGACTCCACACATTTTTCTCCTCAAGCCTCAGACATGATTCTCAAAATAAACACACACACACACTGTCACACACTGCAGCGCGCAGCGAGCCGGAAAACACTGAAAACTTCCTGTTTATAGATTTGGATTCAAATTAAAAAAAAAATCCTTTGAAAATTTGCATATTTTAAAATATGCAATAGTAATTTGGTAAATGAACAGAGAGATGTGGACGGGATTTTACATGGAGGGAAAAAAAAATCAAAGTCGGCGGTATTGAAAGAGGAAAGAGATAAAAGAATGTAAAGTGTAAACGGATTGTTAAATTGTCAACGGTGATGTTTGTTTTTACGTTTTTGTTGTTGTTTACTTTTACTTTTTATTGAGGAGAATTGAAAGTCGGAGATCCTCTCATCGTAATTGTAATTGTAATTGTACTCGTAATCGTGATTGTAAATCAAAATAATTTGACTATGAATGAGATTGGATGGAGAATGAATTGAGAGGATAATTCAATGTGCACCACATTTCACCAGCATCTTGTTCCAATTCAATTTCAATTTCAATGAGTACAGTCAAAGTGAGATGAGATGAGATGAGCAGATTTCGGATGAGCTTTTACTTCTCTCTCTCTCTTTTCTTTCTTCTGTTCGGTTCGGTTTTTTTATTTTTATTTTTCTCGGGTTGTTGTGGATGTGTGGATGTGGATGTTCGTGTTCGTGTTTGTATGTGGAAAATGTAACTGATTGTGAGCATTGATGTTTTGGTTGTTGGTTGTTGGTTGTTTTGGTATTTGGTATTTGGTATTTGGTTTATTGGATTGAGTTGGGTTAAACTGATGTGTGATGGGCTTCAGTGCCAAAGCTCGACTGTGTGCTCCACTCTGAGTGGCAGTTGGCTGGAAAATAGAAACGAAAACGATGCTCTCCTTCACTTCACTCTCTTTCCTTCTCCTGCCTTTTGTCCTATCTCTCTCTCTCTCTCTCTCTCTCTCTCTCACACGATCTTCTATCTCCCTATCGAAAGTCGCACTTGCAAAAACTAGACACTATCGGTATCAGAATATACACCATGAGAGCAGACCACATCAGGCAAGCCATCTCCTCCTATCTGCATACTCTCTCTTTCTCGTTCTCTCTGTGTGTGCAAAAGCCTCAAAACTGAAACCTATAACAAAAATTCATTGCGAAGACTTTCCATGTTATTTTTTTTACAATATTACAATATTTGTATTCCCACGTTCAAATTCTCAACTTGACTCTCGACAAGTTGAAAACTCCAACTCCAACTCCAACTCCAACTTTAACTCGAAACTCACTCTCCAACTTCCCCAACTCTCCCCAACACAACTTGAACGAGGAGAAGAAGAAGAAGAGAGAACTCAAATAGTAATAACAATCCCGAGTAACGAGTCTTCAGTGTATAATACAGCGAATACATGAGAGATAATCACTGCACTGAAATGCTGTAACTGTGACTGTACTGAAACGCTGAAACACTAAAACAGTGAATATTCCGCTCGAAAAAGACTTGAAAGTCATCACTCAGTTTCACTTTCCCCGAAAACACAAGTCAACTTTCAAGCCATTATAATAAACCACAGCTTGTGCTTGCTCTCCCCTCTTTTTGCACACATTCTGCATATTATTATTATTATTATTATTATTATTTTGCATATTCCACCACCTTCTTTTCCTTCTTTTTTTCTTCTTCTTCTTCTTCTTCTTCTCTTTCTTTTTCTTCTCATGCCAAAACTACGCTGTTGCTGCTGCTGCTGCTTCTGCTGCTGCACATTCCAACTTCCAACAACTTGAACATCAACTCTGGGAAATATGTAAATATATGTATTTCAGAAATAGAATAATTTTGTTTTGAATTTCTAATGTGTGGAAAAAAGTAAAAAGTCCTTTCATTTTCATTAGATGTGTTTTTTCTACGCTTTTTACACGAGAATGTTGTGGATTCAGACATTCAGACATTCAGACATTCAGAATGTACAAATTGAGTGGATAAATAAGTCTTAAGACGATGAGTTTTGAATCCTCGTGAATGGTGTTTTAATTGTGGGGTTGTAACTTTGAGCGTTTTTTAATGGTTTTTAACTGGAAGGCTAATGGCTAATGGCCTAATGGGAATGTATCTGTAATGTGGAGTTAATTGGTGAGCTGATCGTGAGTTGAACTGCAACCGCCCGTCACCCGTAATTCATTCATGCTCCCCAACAACCGACTCTCACTGACTGACTGCTTGTGAAACGGAACGGAGAGAGAGAGAGAGAGAGAGAGAGATGAAGATGAAATTGAAAGTGAGAGAGAGAGAGAGGGAAATGAAAGTTGGTTGTAAAAGGGGAAAAGAGGGGGGAAAGAGAGATGGAGAATGAACTGAATGAAGCCATGACGATTTTTGGCAATCATCTCACAAACAAAATCCACCATTTCCAATTTCATTACATGTCAACGGAGATTTATTGTTATGACTCAATTCTCCACTCAAAACTAATTGAAAATGAATTGTTTGAGCGTGTGATGCAACAAAAAATCTGATATGTACGATATTTTCATCACACACTTTTGGATTTCCTGCTCCCAATTCTTCTTCCTCTTCTGCATCTTCTTCTTCTTCTCCTTCTCCTTCTGCTGAGATTTGAGCATCAGCATCGGCCGAAACATTAGCATTATAGAAAAGGAGCACAAAAAATCAGGAGGAAAAACGTCCGGAATTGGAAGTTCAAAATGTCGGGAATTTCGGAATTGACTCGATCACAATTCACAAGTCAAAATTCACAAGTCTCAAAGTTTCAAGGTAATTCCTCACACATATTTCTATCAAAATACGATACAAAATCATAAAAATTTGCCTATATCATTCATTTTCCAGTCACAGACAGACAGACAGACAAATCAGAGGGAAAAAATGTATTATAAAAGTACATACGGCAAAAGTGCGGATTCAGGATTCAAAATTCAAATGTTTGCATACCTTTTGTATATAAAAATTGAAATTGAAATTTGAGAAATGATTTCCAAGGAGTTTTGAATGAAAATGAAAAGAGAGAGAGAGAGAGAAAAAAAAGGGAGGAGGAAATTGTGGGTAATTTATGGGGGCTTATTAAGCAAATTGAGTGGGATTCTTGTGGTGTTCTTATCTTAATTGCCGAGTTGATAGGAATCGGCCCGGTGTCATCTTTTTTTCTTGTACATACATTTTGCGGTCTAGAAGAAGGGAAAAAGTGGAACCGTCTGCAATTCCAGTCCTTTTATTTTACTGTCAACTCAAAATCTCACATCTCAAATGTGGTAACCAGAAAGAAATCTCTTCACATATCTTCCCGTGTTGGCAAGTCTGAAGTCGGCTACACAACTGCAAGTTTCGTACAGTTGTGTGTGCGTGTGTGTGTGTACCAATTATCCACGGCTACATTACAACAGCAAGAGCAAGAGCAAAGAGAAAATGCCCTCGTGTTCGTGTGTGCAACTTGTCTTGACACTTGAAAAGATTTACCCCCATTTTTTTCCCCATATCTTCAAAGTTCAAATTCACCAACACATTATTTTTTCTACATTTACTTTACTTGCATTAAAAAAAAACTCCAGTCATCCAAATGAAAATTCGTACATGTTCATTGACGTAATTAAAGGAACAAACTGAAATTTATGATGATTTTTATTTATGCGACGACGTCTATTTGTGAATTTTTGTTTGAAATTTCCAGACGACTTTGATTTTTTTATAGCAGGTGCTTTGAGCTTTGAATATAGATTTATGAATAGTTTGAATTCCTTCCATTTGTCAAATTCACATTCATACATCGTAAATCCATTGAAAAATTCTTTTGTCCAACTGTTTTTTTTTGTGTTAGTTTGAATTTGAGAATCAAAGACTCAAAGACTTGAAGAATCCGAAGCCGCAGACCAAGATAAATGGATTCAACTGTGAAATCCTCCACTACTCGAGCCAATACAATTAAAACTAAAACTAAAATGTTCAGACCTCAGACTATAGATATTTTTTCTAAGATATAGATTAATAAAAAAAAACTTTTGCACTTGTTCAAAGTTCAAAGTTCAGAGAGTTGAGAGAATGGAAATGTTGAAATGTGGGATTGTCAAGTTTTGTTCATGTCAATACCTATTTGAAATAATACACGTAAATATAAAATATATGATGACGATGTGGAAAACCCCAAATCCCAGACTTGCGGAGGACGCAACTTTTATTATTTAGGATGCACAAAGATGCAGTTTTGAGATGTGAATGTGAAGTGGCAATAAATGGAAATGGAAATGTAAAAGTAGTTTCCACAGTGCAAACTCCATCTGTAGCCACAGAATATGAAGAAAATGGTTGAGGAATAAACGTTTGATTTCTTTGTCTCCCCCTGTCAAAAAGAGATGCGGTGGAGGAAATTGCCAAATTTTAACGCCCACACAACACAGCTGCTACGGCTGCGGCTTCTACACATCACAGCCGTGTCTTTACGTATGAGAATAAACGATGCGATGCGAACGCGAACAAAGATTCTTTTCAAAATCCCGCAAAATTTAATGCATCAAATACGAAAATGAAGGTAAACATAATAATAATAATAATAATAATAATAAAACAACCGGAATTTTTCAATTCGGAAAAAGCCCAATGGGAAATATCGCAGTGAAACAAGAAACGGGATTTAATGGAAACGCAAAAAGGCGAACATAAAAATGTCAGACAAGACACCATAAAAATAATAATCCTCTTAATTAACAGAATTGACAGAATTCTCCTCCACAAAACAAAGAAACACATCAAACAACAATGACAAACAACAATGACAACAATGACAATGACGGACACAAAACAAAATAAATTACAACAAAACAAAATGTACAAATGCAAATGCAAATGCAAATACAAATAACTTGTCAATAGAGAGTTTGGTAAAGCCGTCGTCAAAAAGAAAATGGTAAATATTTTGGTCACATAACCAACGAATTTAAAAATTCCCACCTAAATATTTACGATTTCGATTTCCTTTTGACGACGGCTTTACCAAACTCTCTAATTATTCAGAGAGATATAAATAAATAAATTATTGGTATAAATTCAAATTCAAATTCAAATCCAGCGATCAGAGAGTCTAGCGAGAGAGATTTGACGGATGTCCGCAGGATCTTCAATATTTTTTGTCTTCTCTCGTTCGTTCGTTCGTTGGTTGTGGTTTTATTTTCATTTTCATTTATCGACGACGACCAGCTGGAGCGGGAGTAGTTGCATCCACTGGTTTGGCGGTGGTGACAGCTGGAGGAGGAGGAGCAACTGTGCTGGAACCATCGGCAGGGGGAGGAGCAACGGATGATTGTGATTGTGGGGGGACAGCTGGGGCGGGGGTGGGGGCCGGGGGTACAGGCGCGACAGTCGTTGGAGTCGTGCTTGCATTGGGATCCACCGTGGTGGAGGAGACGGTGGAATTATCCGCATTTGGATTGCAACCCGCTCGAGGGACACACCGTGAATGTTGACCTGTCAAACAAAAACAAGTGCCACAAGGGATGGCCGGCGGAGTCCAAAAACGCCCAAATGAACAATTTCCAGGATGAATGGCGGGCACAAAGTGGAAATTCACCGAGTCTGCGCGCATACACACATCCATTCATTAATTAATTACAATATGAATACGTTTAAATGAAGCCAGTTAATTAAAAAGGTAATCGTCAGCCGGATATATGAAGAAAAAAAAACGACTTACATTGTCCATTTGGATTCGGAGCTGACCAGACGAATTGGAAGAATCCCAAAATGGAAATGACGGTGAAAACAGTGATGAGAGTCCGCATTTTTCCTAGATTAAATTTATTTAATCGTTTTTTTTTTTTTTGTTTTTTTTTTTTAGAACAAATCCTTTTAAAACGTTAAAACGACACCACACACAATTTAAGAGAAGAATCACTGAAAGTATATGCTGGAAATGCTGAAAATGGTTGAAAATCCAGTCCAGAGGAATGTAAAACGTACTATAATTTTAATAGAAGAAGAAGGGAATTGAAGCGAATGGTTTGGTGGAGGTGTGGATTGTATGAAGATGACTGTTTGACTGTACGGAATCGGATGGTGGTCGTTTGATTTAAAGGCGAGGGATTTATATGTGAGGTTTTTACATTACAATCATCATCATTGGCATTGGTAAACATCCACAAGAAATATACCTAGAAATATAAATGTTAAATTGTGCATGGAAGAATTCTATCCCATGTCTATTTGAGCTCAACTAATTTCCATTGAATGGAGTAACGGGTTCCCGATTTACTCTCAAATGGACTCTTCTCTCTCTCTCTCTCTCTCTCTCTCTCTATTTCTCTCTCTCTGTGTTGTTCTGTTCTCATCATGATGCAAATATTTCAGGTCACATTATCATTTTCATCTGCTGCCACCATATCAAAATCATTCTAGTTATAATCAGAATCACTGCAGGGCATCAATCCTTCTCTCTCTCTCTCTCTTGACGATTGGCACACATTTGCAGTTGCAAATCTCAAATGTCCTCGTCTACGCACACAATTACAATTACAATCAGAGTCAGAGTCTGTCGACAATAATACGACGACAACAATCGGCAATCGGCATAATACAGAAACAGAAACAGAAAAATCTTTTAATAGCTTCCCTGAGAAGAAAAGAAAAAAAAAAAAAACTGTTATGATTTTTATGATTTCATCCGTTCGTCTTGTTTCCATTGTGGACTTTGACCTTCCCAAATAAATCCACATTCAAATCATTCAAATCATCCAAATCCAGTACGATTTCCATCACTCATTTTTTTTTATAGGTTTTTCAATGTGAGATTTGAATCAGAATGAGAACTTTTGTGAGGAAGAGGAATTTCAGGGGGTTAGGTTTTCCCATTTTCCCCTCATTTCATTTCCGTATACATATTTTTTTGTACCTACACATTTTGAATGCACAAATAAAGGAAATAAAGGAAATGAAAGTTTATATTTACATTATTTACATTTAGTTTGTTGTATCTTAAATATTTGATGTATTTTATTTTACGCATATTTTTTATTTTGTGTGGGTGGATTTGGAAATCATTACAATTAAAATATTTGAAGGATTTTATATTTATTTTATTTAGGCATGTCTTTTTTGTGTTGAGGGAAATTGAGGTCGAGAGAAAAAAAAGAAGAAGAAGAAGAAAGGAAGAAAAGAAGAATCTGAATGAAAATGAAACAACTTTCGTTTACTCTCATAGATTTTCATTCGATGATTCAATGGAAATGAATTGAAATTGGAATTGGAATTTAAATGTCAAAATATGTGTATGTGCGATTAGGAATTAAAATTTTCGTGGTAATGGAAAAGTCTGTTTGTCTGCCGCGGATCTGTGTCTTATTTTCCCCATATTTCCATATGCATTTCCATTTCCTGACGACATAATATATGTGTGCCTTCTTTTTTTTCCCCTTTTGTTAATGAATCGTCCACACCATAGACTTTTTCTATTTTCCTTTTCTATTTGATTTTATGCAAAATGAAAATGAAAATGAAAATGTGGAAATGGAAATGGAAATTGAAATCAGGTCACACCTGCAGACGGAGAGACAGATTTGAATAATAATAATAATATGATAATTCAAATTCAAATTCAAAAATCCACACACATTTTGACTATTGGATTTTTTTTAGTTATTTATATATCATGTATTTTTAGTTTCGTTTTCTTTGTCAAGTCAAACAAACTGAAAAAATGATGATGAGCTTTCCATTTTAAACTCAAATCGATTCATTGTATCTACGTATATACGAGAAAATACGAAAAGTGCGGTGAATAATTCACCGTGAATTAAATTTAAGCCACACACGTACGCACGCTTATAAGATAATTTCCTTTCTGTGGAGATTTGTCGAGGAAAATGTCTGAGGGGGTTTGAGAAAAAAGCACGTCTTGAAATTGAAATTGAATTGAAAGTCCAAATCGAAATTGGAAGTATTGGAACAAATACAAATAAAAATACAAATACACAGACAAAAAGAAAAGCTGCATTTTTAAATTCTTTGCATGTATAAATTATATAATAATATATTATGGCATTTGAATTCCTAAATTGTCCGACAAGAATTGAATGTGTGAATTTTTCTGTGTGTTTGTAATTTGTAATTTTAATTTCCAGAGGAGCAGGAGCAGCCGCTTCAATTTCAACACTTCTTAGAAAATAATGAGTAGATAAAATGTGAGGAATATCCATTACATAAATAAATGTGGGTGAAAAATGGGAATGCATTTCGGTATGGATTTGGTATTTGGTATTTGGCATTTGGTCATTGTTGGCTTCTGGCCGTGCTGTCGTCTGTCGTCTGTGATGATGATGCTAAAAAATAAAAAACAAACTCCTCGGAAGGAAAAAGGCACACACTCAAAAAAGTTATGCATGTTGTCTGTTGTCTGTTGTCGGCTGTCGGCTGACTGCTGGCGGTTTCGGTAACAAAATCAAAAGGCTAGTCGTGTGTCTCTTCGTCGTCATCGTAAAAAAATATCGTACATTTTTCGTCTCTTTTCTATCTTTTTTGGGGGGGGGGGGAGATTCGTTGGTGAATTCATCGGGATTCGGGATCGTGTCTTGATAGAAAAGGAAATTTGCCATTCTTTGGTTGGGTTCGTCGTTGAGTAGAGCTTTGAGAATATCCTTCACACACTTTCCCATATTTCCCTCATTGAAACATTGAAACATTGGAAAAAACCTATAGACAAACGCAACTTCAACTTGCTGCTGCTGCTGCTGCTGCTACTGCTCTTTCACTTTTTTCACTTTTCATATAACTAAGATAAATATTTCACTCACGACGCAGACACCACAGCACAAACCATCATTTTCATTTTCATGTTCATCATGTTGTTCCGTTGTTGTTCCGCAGCAACAGTTTCACATCCTGTCCGGATTTTCTCCACACACAACCATCACAAACAAAAAAACAACAACAACAACAATCGTAATCAATAATCAAATGCAGCGCACAACAAATTAATACTGGACAAGTGAAAGTGAAAGTGAAAGTTGATTAGTTGAACGGAATTTTACGATTATTATTATCGTGTTGTTGTTCAAATTTAAATTAAATTTTGATTTGTCTGTAGTAAATTCTGTTCTATTTTATAAGATATCGTGAATTTTGATTTCAATTGTGTGGAAAAACAAGAAATGAATAGTAAGACAAAGAAACAACGACGGAATTCCTGGCCGCAACCAAGGCCAGTCAAATGGTCGACGAATTTGGGGGAAATTGAACAACAAACGATGATGATGACGATGACGACAAACACTCACGGACATTTCCTGGACAAGAAAAAAAAGAAATCCGTACTCAAACAACAAGAAAAACAACAACAACAAGACAAACATGGAAAATCATCATGTTTAAAAGGTAAATAACGCGTAAAAAACGTGATTCAAAAAACTTACGTTAAAAATCTGTCATTATATTTTCCACATGATTCCCCATTCAAATTCCGACTATGAACTGGTCTCCATTATTGTCCAGGTTTTTCCAGCGAAAGCGACGACTAAAGTTTGCTGTATTTAATTTAATAATAAAAATAAAGAGGGAATTCAGACATTCTGAACAGGTTCAGGATTAAAATCGACACTGTCGAATTAGCAGTAATGAGAATTTTATGGGCCTCATAAAAAAGCAGCAATTCCTTTCACGATAATTCCTGATACGATAAAAATGTGAGAAGGATAATTAAAAACGAACTTGACAAAAAGTATATTGCGCATTTTGCATTTGCATTTGCATTGGTTCATTTGATATTTGACATTTGATATTTGGTGTCAGGTGCAGGTGAGAAAAGTGTGGAGAGTCTAGTGAAAAGTGGTCAAACTGGTCACAGTTCAAGTCCACGACGATGGAAAGAGAAAGAGAAGGAGAAAGAGAAGGACAAGGAAAAGTTTATTGAGTGTCGGCCGTCGGATTCGGATGTGTTCACTTCCGATTCATTTGTGCAGCAGCAGCCGCAGCAGCAGCCACAGCAGAATCAGAAGCCGAAGCCGTCCAAGTCGAACAGAGTTGGACAGTCAGAAATGAAAAGTGTAATCGCCAAAGGAGTTGGAATTGGAGTTGGTGTGCCGCTTCCTTTATGGAGTGAGAAAAGATGCGAAGAGTCGACGATGATGATGACGACGACTGTGAAAAATAATAATAATTTTCTTCCTTTGGGGAATGTTGGGCATAAATCAAGCATGTCATCCACATCCACATCGGCCGGCTGCAGTGATTGTCCTTTCCATTTTCATACTCTTCCTCACTCTCACTCTCAATCTCATGCTAATGATAATGATAATGGTCATCATTACAAAGATGATGCTGCTGCTGGTGCTCCTGGTGTTGCTGTTGGTATTGGAATAGAGATAAAGACGAGTGAGAGTCAACTGAGAACTATCATCCCCGATGGGGATGACAAAAAGCAGCTGTCACTTCCATTTCCACCACTTCTGGACATTGACACTGACATTGACAATCAAAGACAAAGGGAAAGGGAAAGAGCGATGGAGACGACGTGCAATAAGAAGTTTGTGCTGGGGGATGCGAATCCACGAAAGGGGAAAGTGATTCGGACGTTGTGCCAACGGTATTATCCGGAGGGTAATTTTGGATGGATAATCGTCATCTCGACGGCCATCATCAACTGTCTTCATCATGGACTTCAAATGAACACACCGCTCCTCACCCATCTTGCCACCCCCCATAATTCCCCTTGGGGTAGCCGTCCTTTCCTCAACCATCATCGCCAGTCCACCCTCAGTAAGCCCCCACCTTTTTTTTTATTCATTCATTATCATTCATAATTCATAATTAATCACATGCAATCATGTCTTCCACATTTCCCATTGCAAAAAAACTCTCCAACGCTCTTCAAACATTCAAACCAATTAAAAGATTCAAAGTGTCACACGTTTGGATCAGTTTGGATTTGGAATCGGAATTCCAAATTGGCATTTTTTCCAAGGAATTCCCGTGTTTATTTGTTATTGTGTAAATATATACGATATAAACACAAATATATGGAAATTCCTCAAATTAATTAATTAATTTGAGGAATTTCGACGGTAGATATGATGAAAAAACAAAAAAAAACTGAAAAAAAAGGAGGGATAAAACAAAGTTGGTGGATGTAAAATGTGCAAAAGCATTCCAAAGAACGGGGGAAATGGCAAATGGTGGAAATATACAGATGGAAATCTCACATTGCATTGGAATTTTTTCTGCCGTCATAAAACTCTTCAAAAAAACGTACGGTTTTATTTGTATTTTTATTGTTCTCCCACAACCAAATGAAATGGGATTGTTCACAGCACACAGAACAGAGTCGACAACAACAAGAATGACGACGCGACAACGACGACGACGACACAGCTGTTCTCGCTCGTCCTAATCGTTTTATCTGTTTCCCTCAAAAAACGTTTCTTTTCTGTTTTCTGTGCTAACTATATCTTACATACAACAATAATCTACAACTGCAACTGCTGTCATTTTTCATTCATCATCACATTCATCTTCATCTTTTCATCTTCATATGTCATTTCAAATTCCAAAGAACAAGGAAAATGACTCATTTTTTTTCTTTTAGGAATTCAAATTCACATCTCATCAACGACATGAAAACAAACAAACAAACAATTCCGCAAAAATTCCTCATGTTTTCTCCAACTGTTTTGTTCCGTTCTGTTTTGCTGCGTTTTTAGAACCCAAACTAAAAATAAAGTTTTCCCTTGACGACTTTTTCCATGTCGTTTGCTTTTCCGGGGATCTCAATTAACTATAATTAATGCACTAAATTTGGAATTCTCCTGATTATTTTGTTGGAATTGGAAATTGTCAAATTGCAAGTCCCAACGGGGAATTAAACTTTTTTTTTTTTATATAATAAAAAAAAACTAAACTAAAGGAAATGGTGATGGAATGTGAAGGCTGTCAGCAGTGGTTTGTGGTTGTAATTGTAAATGAGGGGAAATGAGAGAAAGAGAAAGAGAGAAAGAGAGAAAGATTGTGTTGTTTAGGGTTTCGTTGTCGTCGTCCTCGTCGTCGTCGGCAGTTACTGTTTGAAGGGACCTTTTGTTGGTTGTTTCTTGTTTCTCGAGTTTCGTGTTGCTTGTTCTTGGTCGGGGTTAAAAGTCTTAAAAAAGTAAGTGGTGATGACAGATTAACGAGGTTTGAACACAAATGAGACGGCAATGGGATGCGATCAACTGTGATGCAGAACGATGTGTGGTGTGGCTTGGCTTGTTTTGGTGACTCAGCTGACTCCATCCTTATAATATACTTAATACAACTCAGATCCACCCGTGAAAAATGAGCTCCAAATAATAAACTGAACTTGGATATAAATCTTGTGACTCTCTCTCTCTCTTTCTCTCTCTCTCTCTCTGTCTGTACCCGAAAAGATTCTACTCTTTAAAAGAGGAGGATCCAACGCTCCCTTTTCGCTGTGTTTGTATTTGTATTTTGTATAGACGACACGAAGAGACGACACACAGAATTATAAGGAAAAGGAAAAGAAGCCTCCCCAAAAGTCAGTCAGTCTCATTTCGTCATTTCTCACCAAATTCCCATCAAATCCCATATTCAAAGAGTATTCATTTTCATTTTCGTTTAGTTTTTTTTGTACATACATCGTCAGACAGTTCAGATTCAGACGACGACACAAGTTGACACAAACAATGTGCATACGATATTAATAAAATAAAAAAGAACGTTGGCTTTTGGCTTCCGTTTCCTTATCTTTCTCTCTCCTACCCGCCAGCTACCACCAGTTTCTCATCCTCACTCTCTTTCTCTCTCTCATTGTCCCCCCACACTTTGGAAGACGAAAACGAAGACGGACGACAAAATCGAGTGCGTATATATAAAGTAAATGTGCGTAAGCGTAGAAAAGTGCGTACCTAAATCGTAAATGAAGGAATACTAATATAAGGAGTAAGGATGGAAACATGTGGGATTTTTTATTTTTTGTCTTGATTTTTCCCTTGTGAATTTGAAATAAGGAGATATCTGTATACTTTCTGTACATAGTTCAAAGTTGACAGGGGACACACAAAAAGTCTGGTTCAAGTGTGGTTTTTTTTATGGGGTTTACCACATTTGCCGTCTCGCTGTGTTTCGCCCGTAAATCGTAAATTGTAAATTCGTGTTGGTCTTTGGACAGGTTTTTATTATATATATATCGTATGTATAGAATTTGAATGCGTACACACGCACGCACGCACACACACGCACACACACACACAAATACAGATACATATATGCAAATTGCAAACGAGAAGGACTGGGAAATAAATGCAAAAATCTATAGGGAAAATGCTAAAAATATCGTACGTGTAGAAATACTAATACAAATAAGTACTATACGAGAGAAATATGTATGAAATGAAATGAAGTGAGTGGATGCGTGTGTGTGTGTGTGTGTTTTTGCGTATACATTTGATATTTCCTCTGTAATTTCCCTTGGTCTTCTCCGCTTCTCTGACTTTTATGAGGGCATCAATTATTATTAAACATCCCCTTACTTTTAATTCATTGCCCAACTCTCACCCGATGAAACATTTATCTTTCCCTATTTACGTACATCCGTACATTTACTCCCGCTTTTCCTCCATATAATATTATATCGTACATTTTTTCCCTATTTCCCTCTTAATTTTCTTTTTTTTTTTTTTTCACCTTACGCATCAAATTCCTAAATTATTCCCTTGAGCTAAGGAAAATGAAAATGAAAATGAAAAGGAAAATGAGCCAACCAGCCAACCAGCCAGCCAGAATTCTAGAATCATCCGACTCATCGTCAGAATGAGTAACTGAAAACGGAAAGTGAAACTAAAACTAAAAGAAGTGTGTGAGATGGCATTGAAATATTTATGGGGACTTAATACGGTGTAATATTTCCTCACTCCGAGCTCTTAATTGGTCTCTTCAATCTCATTTCTCATTTCACACTCGATCCCGCATCTCTCTCCATTTTCCTCCTTCTCATTTTTTATCCTTTTTTGTCTCCTCATTCTCATTCTCACATTTCACATTTCCAAATCCAGGACCTTTTTAGTTTTTTTTCCCCACCGTCCTCATTCATTATTTATTTATTTCCCCTCAAATCCCCAAATATTCACATTTCACACATTTTCCATCGAAACACATCGTCAAAAAAACTTGAGAATCGAGAGAAAAAACGCTCTGAATCTGATAAATAAAATGGGGATTTCTTATTGGGGTGTGATTTTGAATGTGTAATCGTGTAATAGCAACATTTAAAATTGAAATTCCCATTTGAAAAACCGGAGGCAGCTGGAGCTGGAGCTGGAAATGACAATGGCTAAACAAATTGTATAATATATCTGTATATATCGTTTATTAAGTTCACAAAGGAACTATAATTATTTTCCTTAATTTCGTTGACTTGCTGCAAAGGTCAAATGGCTCAGGATGGAGCTTTGAGTCCTGAGACATGATTGTCTGCCATGACCTTTTCTGTCACCCTGAATTTTTTCACAATTTTACCCATAAAGACGGACGCAGTCGTCGCATTTTCGCAAATTAAGGAAAATCGTTATAGTTCGTTTGTGAACTTAACAGACGATATATTATTATATATATTCCAGATTTTCGAATTTGGAACGTGAGAGGATATAATAATATAGAAAAAGAAAAAGGAGGAAAGTACGGAGAAGATGCTGTTGAGTTGTGTTATAAAAGTACAAGGAAATTGAAAGGAAGAAGTGGAGGGAAATATCTTAAAGAAAACTGTCGAGTTCTACTTACACTTTTCCTACACCATTCACAATTTTTTTTTTTTATTATGGAGGGAAAAGTTTTGGTTGTTGGTTTTGGTTGGAGGAAATCTGGAATGTGGAATCTGTAAACTGTAAACTGTAAAGAGGATCAAAATATCTTCATTGCATATATTTAAGTACTTTTGTGTGAGGGAGCGAAAGCGCTTTTGCTTTTGCTTTTGTGTCTCAAGATATATCTTAGAAAAGTTTTTTCTTGGGGTTCTCTTCTCCGCTTTGGATATTCGGATATTCGGATATTCGGATTTTGACCTACATGATCTGACAATGAGTAGTGAGAGTGCAAGTGAAAACAAAAACACACAACAAAAACAAAAACGTATGGACTTTGAGAGAGACAAGAAAGAAAGAAAGGGAGAACGGGAGGAAATATATCGTAACAAGCGTTTATTTACGGTCAATTGACTCCGGAAGGAAGCACTAAAAACCAACTCCAAACGAAACTTCTACACACAAATACAAATACGAAAATACAAAACACAAATATGAAGGAAAGAGGAAAGTTCACTCGCAAGTCGCAGCAGTTCAAGTTTGAGACGTTTTGACACACAAAACTTTCATCTCCACAAGGAAATCCCCACAGTTCTCCTTTCTCTATGTGCCTTTGCTTTTTTCATTCACAACAATTCTCACGCCCACACATTCCAACATCTTGTGACAAGATTCTTGTCTATGCATTTTCCCTATTGAATTTTACTTCCCCCTCCCCCGCCCCCAAAAGTGGGCATCTCGTAAAAAAATAGATACCTATATTTATATAGACTTTCTACTTTTTGTGCATTGATTTTATACACTCGGATTTCTGCCCTTGTACATTCTTGGATTTTCTTTCTCACACGTCCCCGAATCTGTTTTTCTTCCTTTGTTCACACAGTTAAGCTGTAGAGAGATTCATATGATTTTTAGACGAAAAAAAAAGAGAGAAAAAGCTGTGAGAACTTTGATATGCATTTTTTTATAGTGATTTTTTTCTGTTTGTTCCAAATGGATTTTCGTGTGGGTGTCGTGGTGGGATTCCCCTCGGAAATTGTGAGGAGCACGTTTCACCGTTATTTGTCATTGCAATATGCATTATAATTCTCATTGTCCGACGCGTCGGAGAGGACACGTGTGAATGAACTAGCAGGGAAATTTGAAATTGGAGCCGATATTTGAGGATCGGATCCCTCTAGTAATATTAATATTAATATTAATAATTAGTATATTAAAACTGATCATTTCAATTGACAATTCTAGATGAAAACATAATATGGGGAAAAAACGGATGGCAAATGAAATGCCAATGCAAATGTTTCTGAAAAAAAGGGAAAAGCTGATTGAAAAGAAAGAGGGGGAAAAAACAACAACAAATCCGGTCCGAACTCCCAAACTCGGAATACAGATATTTCATAATACACGCTACACTGATTTCCTTTTTTTTCCTCGGGATTTCTTCATCTGCGTTCAAGCACTTGAAGCTCGAGCGTGACGATGACGACCAAAAAAACGAAGGAAAACAATAAACAATAAACAGAGCACTTTTTGTCATTTCTTCGCTCCGTCTTTTCCACATGCAGCGAAGGAAAAGGGAGAACTTTGCTCTCATTTCTGGAATGAATCTGGAATGAATCTGTGGATGTGGATTCGATGAGTAACTCAGGTTTTTTTCCCCTTGTGATCCGATGCGATGAGAGAAATTCTCAGATTTCTCCACTCATCCCAATTCCTCATTCTTCATTCTTCATTCTTCATATGTTATGACTTGTCCATTTTTTGTTGTCCGTTGTCTATATTTGGATCCGTTAAATCTTGAATCTTGGTTGGGCTCCACCCAACATGACAAATTATTTTCTCACTCGCCAGCAGTGCCAGCACACACACACGCACACACACAATCTGTCACGGAACTGAACGGGAACGGGAACTCGAACGTCCCAATTCCCATTTGTCACACGCAGTCACAAGGGAAATGACACAGGATTTTCTTCAAGTGATCCCTCATGAATTCCCTAAACATAATAAATAAATAAACAAACATACAAATCACAAATCTATTTACATTTTTCATACGTTCAGATCTTCAGATTGCTCATTGCTCATCGCTTGAGGATTTTTCTCAAAGAATTTTCCTACGGAATTTAATGGAAATTGTGGATGGATTGAGAATTGAGATGAGATGGTGAAATTTTTTAATCATTATTATTATTATTATTATTATGAGGAAACGGGGGTTTGTTTTACGAGGAATTTCCAATTGAGGATTGAGGATTGAGGATGATTGAGATTAAATATGATAATAATAATGATAATGACAGTGACAGTGTCAGTGACAATGACATTGATATGGATTGAGTTGGGCCAGTGGCTCTGTGTCCTCCTGTTCCTGTTGGTTTTGGTTGTTGGTGATCGTGCGTCGTCGTTGTCAGGATTTGAGATTGAGATGACTCGGTCGGGGTTAAAGATAACCAAACAATGACAATAATAATAATACAGATAATAATAATAATAATAATGTGGCTACTGTAATATTTATCCATGTCCACCATCAACTGATGATGATACTTGACGTGTACTTTCCATCCGTCTCTCGCTCTCTCTCTCCCTCTCTCTCTGTTGTCTAGTCTGTATGTGTTTCAACAAAGAGGCAGGGGAATCAGCGGGAGCTCGGTGAAATTTGCATACAATGAAATCATCTTGTACACATACACAAGTACATACAGGTAAACAGATACAGAGTCCGTCCACTCACCAATGAATCAATGAATCCATAATAAGCAAATAATATTCCTCCTCATTCAATTCCATCCACGAAAAAACAAACAAACAAACAAACAAACAACCAGCAGCCAGCCCTATTGAGTTTGAGTTTGAGTTTGACTCATAGATGCAAATGCAAATGCAAATGTTCTCACTCACGAACAATTCGCAATATACAGATAAGTACGATACATACATGATTTATTGCAGTGTTTCCTTCCACGTTCCAATAATTCCAATAATAATAATAATAATAATAATAATAAAGTCATATTGTAGACAAGGTACATACAAGGTATTAATTCCAATTCCAATAAAAGAGATTCTTCATGATGAAATGATGTTCTTGGAATCGCCTTTTCCCGTTACCTATACAAAAAAAAACTCCATTAATTTCAAGTGTATCTACATTCTACATACAGTGAATATATGTAGCTAGTTCAATAGGAGCCACATTTTGGCAGCACAGCGGGCAAAACGTTTTGCAATTTCTCAAACAAAAACAAAAACGTCAACAACGGTGAATGAGAGCGTTTCTGGAGGAAGAAACATTATTATTGTTTTTATTTTTATTTTTTCTATTCGGCTGTTGATTCGAGTCTGATTTTTTTGGTCAAAGTATATACTCGGATCAAAGGTTCTGATTTGTCAGTTAAAAACGGAAATAAATAAAAAATAAAGTGTTTTCAGTGGGTATGTTTTTTTCTAAGGTTTCTTCTAAGATTTTTGACAGTAGTTTGTTTCTCAGGGTTGCAAAAAATTAGTTGATTTTGCACAGGATGGCGCAGCTGAATCTCAGCAATTGCAATTGCAATTGCAAAAGTCTTTGTTAAATATAGACACTTAACTAAGTTAAATAGTTGAACTAACGATAAATGTTTGTTGGTCAACTATAAAATCTTATTTGGCTAAAATTTTTGTAGCATTTTAAAAACAAACCAAACGCACTTAAAAATACTGCAGTTTTGTTTCATGCTTTGATTTATGTAGCAATAAGGCAACAAGGAAGACAGATGAATTATTTAAAAACAACATGTTTTTGAAATTTAATGAATCCACTTTATGATATTCAACATTCAACCCTTCAACCCTTCCAGTCAAATCACACTCAAATTTGGAGCAGTAAAATATACAGGTTAAATTAATTTCTTGAACGACAAACAATTCAACTCAATAATCGTGTGTAGTTGTGGATGCGATGAAGATTACAAAAGGTGTGAATCGATGTCTTCTCTTTTAAAGCATAATTTTAAATTAAATTAAATTAGACATGAGAAATATTGTCTGCGACTGGAAAGACAATGGGCTATAATATAATGTAGTTGCATATACGATAGCCGTATTTATAGTATTTACACAGGTATCGCATTCCATTGTACATGTTCTTTGTTCTTACATTAAATTAAATTATCTTTTACATTTCCAAAGGCAAACAACTGATATGACTATGACAGAAGATTCGATAAAATAAACAAAGAAAGAAAACAACAACAACGATAATAATAATAATAATAATAATATCACATTAGGATGATATGGAAAAAAAGTCAAAAAGTTATCCTTTGTCGTTATTTACAGTTAAATGGACGATTTGGTATAGGGTTAAAAGCGATGGGAAAGTGTGTGTTGTTAAAAAATGTTAAAACAAAACAGCTTTTCAAACTGATTCAAACTTCAAAGACATTATTTATATGATAAAAATGATAAAATAACTATAAATATCTGTATACTGACAATAAATAAAATGGATTCGTTTTCGTTACGCTATTAATTAACAATTAACTACGATATGTTTTTGTAGTTGAAGTGCTGGAACTGGAACAAGATATTTTTGATATTTTCCTTTCATAGTCCAACAGAGCTTGATAATACGAGGAAATTTTGTAGTCTGTCTTTGTCTTGAGCAATTGAGTCTGAGAGATATTATGCGGAGCCAATAAACGGAGGACACATTCAATGATTGCCTTTTCCTTTTCCCGATGACGATCCACTGTGGCATCCCTCCTCTGACGTTCATCGAGGAGACAAAGTAGTTTTTCTGCGGACAATGAGCCCGGTCCAAAAACGTCCGAGAAAACATCCTCCCAAAACTTCATTATGGTCTCGAGGGCATTTGAGAGGGTGTTCGGTGGGCGTGTTTTGAGGATCCTCAACCATCCTTCCCCACCAAAATCCTCTGTTATCTTCCATTCGACAATCTGTCATGTCATAGCCATATCAAAATCATTATCATCATCATTATTGCCGGGTATTGGACTAATAATAATTATTGTTATTACTATTATTGCCGGGTATTTGACTAATAATAATAATAATTAGTATATACATAATGTTTATAATGTTAGAGTATTTACATGAGCGAAAAGGTGATGAAGTAATTGAAGAGCCTCCTGAAAAGTCTGAATTGGTGGTTGAGCATTTGGTTGTTTGATTCTTTTGTTTGCTGGTGACTCAATTTCCTTGTCCACCGATGACAGACGTCGCTTATTGTTATTGTTAGAACGACGAGGAGGAATATTTTGATCCGAGTGATGCTTCTTCTTCTCATTGTTGACCACATCCCGGATTCCCTTCAAACCCCGAGAAATGTTCACTCCAGTAACTCCAACTCCATCCGCCTCAACACACTTTACCCGGTTCAACAGGTTCGTGCCACGTGTCAGCAAAATCTGATGATTGTATATATATAAATTATAAAATTATACAGCAAAAACTTTAGTTAATTTTTAATATTTCACATAGATATTCGTACAGAGAAAAGAGAAAAGAGAAGAGAGAAAACGTTTATTGAGAGGAAGTTACGCAAAATTGTATAGATGAGGGATTTACCACGAGTGCAGAGGGATTGAGAAGTTGTTGTTGCAGAGCACATTTGAGGATCTCATCATCCGTATTTCTACTTTGATAGAATGATTGAGCACGTCGAGCTTCGTCCGGTTGTTGTCCTTTAACTGTAACAGTTGAACGTGACCAGAGACTCTCAAGATAATTATTTCCACTGGAACTTGCCTTGCATTTCCTTTGATCGAATCCGTTGGATTTCATTCGATCCAGCTCCTGAATTAAATCCCATGGAATCACGATGATTGGACGACCATAGTCAACGAAGACCGTGATCATAATTTCATCCAGTTCCCGTTGGTAATCTGACGACGACGATGAGATGAGAGATTGAAACATAAAGAAAAACATTTTAGATTTAAGAGTACATACAACCAATCATATAATCCTAGAAGTACCTATACCTATATTATAATAATTTAAAAGTACATATTTGCATTTGCATCTCTTGTAAATTTGGACATGCAAATATGTGGTTAATGATGGAAATTTAAGGAAGCTGTCATTACGTATTAAAATATTAGTATCCACAACAATGATCAAGGATAGCAAGGCCAAGGTTGGCAAGATATTGGAATCGATTGAGGGATTTCCTTTGTCTTTGTCGTGGTCGTAGGATGATGATTTCGGATTGTGTGTCCTCATTTTCCCATTCTGAAACAAATCAATGATAAATTAAATATTTTGCGGGGAAATTGAGTCAAAGACAATTTTGTAGGTCAACACATGAATTGATCATATTTTTATTATTATATTTACTACATACATATGCTATTGATATTGATAATAATAATAATAATAATTATTATTATTAGTAGTAGCAGTAGTAGTGGTAGTAATTTTAATGGACTGTACCTAATTGACTAATTAGTAATTACCGATTGAGTAGTGGGATTAATCCGTTGTCCATTTTCAGGCGGTCCATTCCGTTTAGCTTTAGGTTCATTCCTCGCCTTCTTCTTGTTTTTATCCTTGTCCGTTTGCCTTGACATTTCCCAAGATTAAAAAAGAGACACTTTGTGAAAACGACAATTTGTGTGTTCAAATTGTTTTTTGATTTTAAACTAATTCCACACGGACATTACAATTCATTTTTTTTTTATAAAATGGAGGCCGATCAAACTAAAGCACAATTAACAATAAGTAGAAGGTAGAGAGAAAAGAGAAACGACGAGGACGACAATGACAATGACAAACAAAAGAAATAACTGGGAATTTTTGTACTATGTAATTTAAATGACGAATTGGTTCATTGGTCCACTTCTTCCTTCTTCCAGTTGAGTTAAGCTATATGTATGTTATGTTATGTATGCTCACATGCTTTGAATAGTAGTTAACTTTTGAACAACTATTACATTCGTATGTAAAAATAGGTTCTGTGTTTCAAGTTCAAGTCAGTTAAATTTGACATTCAACCTTTGACGTAAACACGTACAACATAAAACATGATAATATCGTAATGTTTTACCAAATTCAAGTTGGACATTGACAATTGACGAGTGGCTTCATTTTTTCTCTTTCTCTCTCAGGATGTAACTTAAAGTACCGATTCAATCAAGTTGAAGTATTCATACATATGAAATTGTACCAGGGATAGAATTAAATATTGACGTTCAAGATTTTAACTAACAATAAGCTCTCTCGTCCACCAGAATTATGAATATATCTGTATATCGTAAATGAAGGGACAATTGAATGGAATTTTAACTACAAACGATGGAGTATCTAGAATCTATAGAATCTGGAGGAGATTAACATAATGAAATAATGAATGTTAATCAGTAATCGTCTCTCTCTGTCCCCAACCAAACCACATTAGTTAAAATTTCATGACTCGTCACTCGTCCACGTCATCGCCATCCATATGCCCAGGTTTAATGTTAAATATGAACAAAATCCTTTAAAAAATGACATGTTTTCTACATATTTCATATTTGAGCTTATTTGAAAGAAACTATGCTTAAATAGTTAATTAGAATGGATCCGTAATGGCTCACCAATGAAAATGCAAATGCAAATGAACATGAAAATGATGAGTTGTGAATATAATGGTGACAAAAACGGAGTATTGAGAGTTTGAAAGTACATAAATATGGAATAAAAAATTGCAAGTGTGGTTTGTGGTTTGGTTGGTGGAATTAAGTGTCAAGGAAATGTTCCAGCATAGAATGTGAATGTTGAATGTGGATTGAGAGTGGAGAGTAATAAATAAAGAGTAAAATGTCCCGTGTGGCTGTGTCTGTGTGGCTGTGGCTTTCCAGTGGTTTTCCGTCTAGACGAATCCTAGACAAATTAATGACGAGGAAGACGCTCTGGATCTCTCTTCGTCGTCCGTCCATTCGGGTTTTATATACGTAGCATCCTCCATCAGCCATCTTCATCTTCATCTCCATCCACACTCCTCCTCCATATAAAAACTAAAATTTCACCCAAACTCTTCCTGTCTCTCTCTTTCTCTCTTTCTCTCTCTCTCTCTGTCTCTCTTTCTGGATGAACTTTGTGAACTCGTATATAAATATGCCTTCACATGCACATTCACATCCATATTCACAAGATACTCCTCATTCTACGATGTCGTACTATACATAGTATATTTCTATTGATATCCGCACTCTCAGTCTCACTCTCAGTCTCTGTTTATCTCCACTGGACTTTTGTTCCCACATTCTCGATTCTCCCCCCAACTTTCTCTCCATTTCCATTTCCATCTTCATCTTCATCTTCATTTTCAAAAACTTGCTTCCCCATTTTACCATTCCCCACATTTCCCATCAATCGACAGTCACAAAGTCTTCTTGGACTCTCTCTTCCTCCAAGTTATCAACCATTCGGACCAAAAGATCACAAAGTCAGATGACAAGTCCAAAGTCCAAAGGGAAAAGTCCAAGTCATCAAGAAGTTCATGAGCTCCCCTAAAAAAAAAAATCACACACATGTACATACAATTTCCCTCTTATTCTCATTCATTCCCATTCGCATTCTCATTCTCATCTCCACAAACAAACCAACCAAAAAAACCAACCCAACACCACAACGATTCCCTCTTGTTTGTCTTTTGATCTCTGTCCTTATTTTTACTGCACCCAAAAAGAAACTTGAACTGTCTGTCAATTAAACCCTCAACATTTTTTCCCTTCTTCTTCTTTTTTTTGCTCACAAGGTTTTTCCTTCTAAATTTATATATTCAAACCAAACAATTCTCATGACGGAAAAATACAATACAATAATATAGGTATTATCGCAAATTATTATATCGTACCATGAAGGAAAAAAAGCCGGTCATAAATGTGGATGACTTGAACGCCGTTTCAAATGTCAAACTGCATTTCCGTGAACGTAAGCAAACTAAGGTGAATCATGGAGAGATTTTTGTTCGTCGAATGGATTTATTGATTGAAATGTTGGATTTGAATTGTCATTATTGAGGATTGTTATTTTTATTTGTATTTTTTTTTTCATTGGGCTGAGAGACTGTGACTGTGAGGAAATGTGAGGAAATGATGAAGGGATAAAAGTTCAAAGTGTGTGTGAGCTTGATGAAAGATGAGAGTTACGATCGAGGATTCTTTTTACTGTGGGCACGGGAAATGAATGGGAATGGGATTGAAATTGAAAGTAGAGAGAGAAAGAGAGAGAGATAATTTTGAGGATGGAGGAGCTGACAATGAGGATGAGTGTGGGCTGGAAATCGGTTGAGAGTCCCATTAAAAGCTCATGAAGGAAGAATTATGATCCAAAAAAGATCCCACAGACCCCACAAAAACTCACACACTCACAAACTCATTCACATCCCAATTTAATTTACCACCGCGCGTACAAACAAAGTACAGACACAGACAGAGACAGACAGAGAAAAGGGAAAGAAAATTGTCGAGTTCAAGTTGGGAAGCCCAAGCCAAAACGGAAAAGGCATGGCCAAATACATTGTGTAAAAGAGAAGGGAAAAGGTGCCACATTTACTCAGAAATTGAAGGGATTTCTCGTTCCTCTGTCAAAAACTAATTGTAAATGGGAAGACAAACTTTGAATGAGTGAAAGGGTAAAATGGAATAAAAGAGTCGTTGTCGTTTTTCTATAATGGATAATCGAATTTGGAATTTGGCATTTGGCATTTGGAATTCGGAATTGGCACATTTACACATTGACACAAACACAGGACTTTTGCCCATGAAATATAATTCCAGCAGGAAAGAGCAGAAAAGTCACACACATTTAATGACGGATTTTTTTATGGCATCGCATCGCGTGTGTCCAAAGAACTCTGAAAGTATTTGTATGTTCAGACGGAAATGCTCTTGACTTTTAACGGGAAAACTAATCGTTTTCCTCACAGTCAAAGACAAAGACAAAGACAAAACAGGAGTAAGATATAACTTTTACATTTAATACTTTTCATTTTTATTACTTAAATACATTTCAACTCGCATCCGTTTTTCGGATGACGCGCAAAAGTTTTTTCCCGTAATAAACTCGTCGTCGTCATCGTCGTCAGTTTGTATTATTAGTTGACAATTTCCAAGTGCTCATGAACAGAGGACATTAAAACATTAAAACATTTTATGCACCCAATTAAAGCGTTTAAACAATTTAAACTTGATTTGCCCAGACCAAAACAATGAACTCGTTAAAAATTTCTCTGTCACACAAATATAAAATATATTGAAAAAACTCAACATTTTCCATCATCATCCAGTCAATATCAATTCAATATGAGAAAAATCCATCCCATTTTTTTTCATTTCTCGTGTGCACACAAAAGAAAAGAAGGCAGAAAAACAATCACAGTTTCAAATTATTATTATTATTATTATTATTATTGTCTTTGAAAAAGTGACTCGTGACATTTTTTTGAACACGTTTTCCAAAGAAATGTGTGCTGAAGGAAAATCCAGAGGGAGTATTCAAATTTTTGTTTGAAATCCAAAACAAAAATTCAAATTCAAATTAAATTGAAAATCTCTCTCTGGATTACTCTGGAAAATAAGAATAAAAAACAAAAAATAAAATGAAGTCAACTTTAAATCTCGCGCGTCTTTTCCTTGTCATTGGTTTATCAATTGAAATTGGCCGAGAATTGGCGGGTAGCCAAATCCGGAATATGTTTAACATGCCAAAACTGGGGAATATCTTACCGAATATGAATCTGCATGGAGGAAGCAATGCCCATAGCAACGGTCATAGCAACGGCCACAACAACGGCCACAGCAACATCAACGGTCACAGCAAGAGCAACAACAACAATAATAACAATAATAACAATAACAATGGCGTTGGATTGCTGAATTTCTCCCCATTAAAAGTGCCACCACTCCCTCAATTGCCGCAATTGCCTCACCTTCCTCAAATCAAACGACCTCAAAAACCCCCACAAATCCATCCCCCACAAATCCAACCCCCCCAAATCCTTCCCCCACAAATCCAACCCCCCCAAATCCATCCCCCACAAATCCAAACTCCTCCAATTCAAAAACAAATCCCACAAGTGACGCCAGGGATGGAGTCCTCGGGAGGGCCCCCACGTTGGCCAGGATGGGAAGTTCAAACAAATATTGGGAATGGTGCTCGAGGAATGCCCATACCCATGGTGGACATGATGAGTCAACAAAATCAAATGCAACACCTCCAACAGGAAAAACAAGGATTGGTTCATGATCAAATGTTGAAACATTCGGAAATTGGCTCTGCAGGATCCGGATTCCAATCCGGATTCCTCAATTCACAACAACAACCATTAATTCTCCCATTGGGAATGAAAATGAAATCCCCTGATGAAATCCTCAAGGATTTTTCTCCATTTGCGACATCCCAAAATTATTTCCCCACCATCCCCAAATTATTCCTCGGCGGCTCACCAAATAATAATAAGAAAAGTGGTGGTGGGGGTAGGAAAAAGAATCGAGATCGAGGATTGTTCAATGGCTTTGATTTTGAAAATCCTTTAGAACCTCTCAGCAATTTCGGACCCCCTCTCATGTTCCCCAAAATCACGGACATTCCTGGCACGAACATGAACTTGAACAACATGAATCTATTCGACAACATTAATTTGAACAACATGTTCGGTCAAATGTTCCCAATCAACAATAATAATAATAATAATAATAATAATAAAAATAACAAGAAATCGAACAATAATAATAATAAAGGAAACTTGACTCATCCTAATCATCGAAAATATCATTTCAAACACCGGAAGCATCACAATAATAGTAATAGTAACAATAATAAAAATAAAAATAATAAAAATGGGAGGAAGAATCATAGCAACAATGGACGGAAGAATAAGACGCGGGGTTGGTCAAGTGGAGAGCGGGATCATTTAAATAAGGTCATTTATACGAAGGCGGGGAAGAACAAGACCGTCCTCACCGACAATAAAAAGGATCACAAGAAAACCCTGTTGGAAGCATACAAAATGAAAGAACCTGGTCGAAACGTTCAATCCTTTAAAGCCACCACCACTTGGTGACCTGGTGACCTGGTGACATGATGGCCATGGCCATGGGGCATATCACCATTTAAACATTACATTCCCGCCATAATAACAACATTTTACATCATCACATCCCATTATCACGTGTCCTTATTATTATTATTATTTTATTTTCTGTTAAATACCTACATTTGTGTGAACTTGCATTTTCATTATTACCATATTATTATTGTTATTATTATTATTTTCATTATTATTACTATTATTATGCGTATTAAATCTCCTTTTACAATTTACAATTTACAATCTACAATTTACCAATCCAGCCATCATTTCATTTCGTTTCGTTTCGTTTCAATTGCATTCAACTTTAACTTTAACTTTAACACCCACAATTCGTCCTTTGATTGTAAAAATAGAGAATAAGAATGTGGACAAAGGAATTCGAAATTGGAAATTGGAGCATTTGGAATAGTCAAATCAAATGCAAAATCCTCGATGCGAATCATCCGCAATTGTTAATTGTTAATTGTTAATCGTAATTGTAATTGTGAATGTGTTGAATCCATAACGAAGGGAATGAACATGAACACGTCTTTAATCCTGACTCTGTTCATTCTTTCATACAAATTTAAACATACATGTACATGGAAATGTAAGCGCTTTAGTGATATGACTGAGTCGGAATTAAAAGCTTATTGTTATTTTCTGACTCCTCTCAGGCTACAGAACTACAGACAATTTACAATACGAGCATTTGTATTTGTATTTGTATTTTGTATTTAGTATTTATGTGTGTGAGGAATAATTTACACAGTTAATCCATCATGGACTCCCCTGTCAAGCTTCATCTTTTCTCCTCAACAATCAACAATGGACAAGATTCCTCTCTCTCTCTCTCTCTCTCTCTCTTTTCTGTCTGTGTCTGTCTGATGGTTAAAATGGGAATAGTTAAAATGTGCTAGTTAATTGTTGTCGTGTGTGGACTTGGAAGAAATTGTTGGGATTGGAAAGCGGATGAGCCAACAGGCATTTGCCCATTTGTCCATTTGCATTTCCCTACAGACAGACTGTCGTGTCGACTGACTGTTCCAATGCAATTGCAATTGTAAATGTACCGAGATCAGTTGATGTGTGTGCGGTTTGTGGTTTAGTTTCTACTGGATGATGTGATGTGATGCCCTTTTGTGACGACTACCTATACATGCTTGTACGTACATTATTTGAGTGTGTAAAAGGATCACGATTGAGATTCAACATTCAACGCTGGTTGGTTGGTTGGTTCAGTTGATTCAAGAGATTTCAATTGTGATACGAAACGTTTGCTCATTCATCATTCCACCGCATGTTGACTGCAAAAATCCAATGTCTGCATACAATATACACAATTTTATATGTACATATCTTAGACATGGACTATTTGACAGTCCATCTTCCATCTTCCACCCCCCCCCCCCCAATGAATACAGCACAAAGGTGAATCAGTATTCAAAATTCAAAATGTGTCAAGACAGATTTTCCAGGGGGGTGGGGGGAATCCAAATCCAATTTGCTCTCGAAATCTGTAGACTGTAGAAGTAGAAGTTTGAGAGGAAATTCCATAAAGAGTGAAAAATGAGCTGAAAATCCTGGGTCGAGGACCGCGGAATATCCCAGTTTTTTTAGAAGAGTCAAGTAAAAATAGATTGGGCAACAAAAGAGAGAGAGACAAAAGATAAAGGACAAAAGAGTTTAGTTAGAGGAGAAAATCAATGGTAGAGGAGCTGCTTTTTAATTAGTGGGATGAGTTTCCTTCACGTTTACATTTATCCTATACAAACGGTTATGTTTATGTTTCTGTTTTTATGTGGTTATGTGGTTATATTTTATGGAATGAGGATGAGGATGAGAGAATGAATGAAAAAAAATGTGGGAAGAGAAGGAGCATGTGTGTACAGTTGTAAAGTGAGGAATAATTTGAACTGGTGCAAGACATTTGTATTTGTATCTGTAGTTTGAAGTTGAGGAATTTGTAGTTTGTGGTGGTTGTTTTTGTATTTGTATTTGTATTTGTATTTGTATTTAGAATGTGGATTGCATATTTCCATGTCCACGTGTTGGTGGAAAGTGGGAAATAGAATCATCAAATTGAAGAAAGAGAGAGGAAGACAAGATATCTATGCGTTGGCAGTTTGGCTGTGGGGAAAGGGAATGTCAACACCTTGTTCTTGTCTCATTCTCATTCCATTCCATTCATACATTATTTCATTAGGAAAAACTGAATCTTATCCTTCCTTTTCGCCTTTCTTCCTTTCTTCCTTTCCTTTCCTACATTCAGTACATTCCCAATGTCAATTTACGATTTTGCAGGGCACATTTCCATTTGTTCAAGCCTCATCTCCATCTCATCTCATCTTCATCTTCATCTTCATCTCATCTCCATCTCCATCCCGCATATATCGTATACAGATTTCCGATTTCCCCCCACCAAACTCCAACTCTCATTACCCCAAAAATCCGTTCAATTACTCCCCACAAACGACAAACGACAAACTACTTGAATAACTAAATATCTTACACACGCACACACGCACGACGCACGACGCACAAAAAGTATCTTACAGATTATGTACAGATACAAAAACACGCATCTCTCCGTTTCCGTTTCCTTTTCATCTTAATTTTAGTTTTACACATGGGAAATGGGTGAAAAGGATCAGCATATAGTCGTCGTCACTATCGTACATATGTATAAAGAATTTCCTTTAGTTTGACTGCTACTGGCACTGTTACTTTTACGGTTGTGTGGCTCTGCTCACGGCGTCCCTGGAATTTTCCCAGTTAAAATAGCTGGCTGGCTGACGAGTGAATGAGATCGTCGAGATCCAGATCCAGTCGGAAAATGAAAAGGAAAATGAAATTGAAATCCTGGTTGATTTTTTTATATCGTATATTTGTTTCCCCTGTCGTTTGTCGCTTCTTGTCTCATCTCATCTTCATTTCATCTCACTTGAACCACGATATTTGTGACGTGATGATAAATGAGGGAAGAATTCCTCTCCACTCATTGCCATTTCCATTTGGCCAATCACATATGAATAAAAATTGCGAGTTTTTGCGAGTCCACAAATGAAAATGAATTCTTTCCTTCCGCACACACTCCCTGCTTTTTTTACTGTTTTCATAATATCTACGATATAATATCATATATAAAACTTGGCCAGGACTCAAACTGTCTCTCTCTCTTTCTCTCTCTCTCTGTCAAATAAAGGGAGAGGAATAGTTTGTTCATTTGTCGGAAGTCCCAATGCAAAAGCAAGTCAATGTCATCACACAATTTACTCTCCACTTTCTTCCAATCATATTAATTCCAAAATCCAAAATCCAAAATCCCCCATGTTTTTAATAGGTTTTCCTTTTTTTTCCCCTCACACAAACAAACACACACATTGGAAATGAAATGCAAGAAAGAAAGAAAGAAAGAAAAGGAGCAGTGGAATTTGGATTTGGCACATTAAGAAAATGCCCAGGAGTTGGAAATGTGGAGAAAAGTATACGTAATAATATGACAAGGCAGGATTATTACGGTTATTGTCATGGGCATGGAAAAGCGTCGTGTCGATGTCCAGATCCAGACAGACGCTGACAGTGCAAATTCCTCCTTCTTCTTCTTCTTCTTCTTGGTCCTTTCGTTACATTTTATTATTATTATTTCATATCCACAGATCCAATCCTCATCAATAGAAAAATACCAATAGAAAATCCTCACGATTCCTCCGTTGCAAACTGCACTAATGTCTTCCTTCGTCTTCCGTATATGTACATAAAAAAAAACAACATGATAAAAATGTACAGAGCAATTTCAACTTCTTCACATTTACATTGCCATTTGCCATTTGCCATTTGCAATTTGCAATTCACAATTTGCAATTTCAATTCCAAATGAGTCATTGCAAATCACAAAATATGTATACTTACTACGTTTTCTCTATAGAATTTGGATTTCTTTTTTTGTTTGTTTGTTTGTTTTGCCATTGCCATTGAGGAGATTGAGATTGAGATTGCGGAATTTCCAAAAATTGCAGTGAGTTACGAGACGACAAGGGAAAAAACTGTATAACACTTCTACAATAACTGTCTAAAAACTGTACGATTAAAGTCTGCGTCTGCATCTGCATCCATTTTTTGTCTCTCATTGTCATTACAATCCCGCACAAGTCCACCAGAATTCCACAGTCCAAACGAAAATGACAATGGAAATGATGAAATGAACATGAACATGAAAATGAAAAGAAGTGGGGAAATTGAGACTTGACTGTTTTTTTCTCGGAAGAAAGTGAGTCAGACAAATACTAATAATCGCCCCGCATTTCCCATTCTTCCCCAGTTTTTTACCCCTTCCAAACTTGACGGAAAAGCAAAACTAAAAAGGAGAATGGATATGTACATGTACAGAAAACACAGATATCAGATATTTAAGAATATTCTGGAAATGTGGAATCCTTATAGCAATAGCAATAGCAATATCAATATCCATCGAGACGACAGACAGAAACCACTACGAGAAACGATAGTCAAGATTTTTTCCTCCTCCCATTGAAATGGAAATGGAAATTGAAATTGAAATTGAACATTTATGTATCTATGTGCAATTTCAATATTTTGTCCACGAGAATCCGTTCCTTTTGTTTGCGGATTCTCATACGAATTTTCATACATATCGTATGAATTCGAATTTCGAATAATGGAGTCGACAGAACAGCACAGAACAGAACTAGAAAAACTATAGTTTGTATTGTACAGATATTTGTATTTGTATTTGTACTTGTCGTAAATTCCTTATGTTTCGTCGTCGTCTTATTTGTATTTGTATTCGTATTCGTATTTCCAATATTTGTATTCGCAAAAGGAAGAGCACGAGCACGAGGACACTTTCGTCGTTTTGTCTACACATTTTGGTGTTGGTTTTTGTTTTTGGTCGTGTGGTGAATGTGAGAATGTGAAACTGTAGCAAATTGTAATCGCCAATCGCAATATAGGTACAGTGTACAGATAGGGAAAAGGAAAAAACGACTCGCACTCACTTTACTCTTTACGCTTTACTTTACAACAGAGAACAGAGAATGAACAGAGTATCTGTGTGTATCTATATCTTATGAATGAGATTCGAATTCGAGTAGGGAAAAAAGAGAGGAAAAGGGCATAAAGACAGACGGTGACGGTTGGCCACAGTCAAAGCCAAAGTCAGAGCCAAAGCCAAAATGAAAGGGAAAAGGAAAGGAAAAAGGCCTGCTGCTCAGCTCACAGTCTCTGTCTCACAATCTCACAGTGCTCACTTCACTTCACTTCACTGTGCCAAACAAACGAACAAACAAACGAACGAACGAACGAATTGAACGAACGAAGTGAACGAACGAACGAACGGTGGTGATAAAAGGATGATATAATCCACTGCCACTCTGACTTTTGTGAGTAGTTTCAGTCAGTTTACCAGCCGTTCTCACTCTCTCCACACCACACTCCACCACACTCCTCCACATTTTCATTCTCCAGTTCTTTCCCTCATCATTTTGCTTTGCTCCCAAAACGAAAACCAACGAGAGCATTCCATTTCCATTTCCATTTCACTGAAAATATTCTATCTGTATCCGTATATAGAAATCTTGAGAATTAACTAACGCCGGTGTGCAGTCAGTGTACAGTACAGTCGGAGTCAGAGTCAGTTTGTGTAACCAAAAGTGTACATAAAGTTGCGTTTCCCTTCTCAATTGTCAATTGTCAATTATAATTATCAACTGTGCATTGGGGATTTTAAATTTGGGTATTACTATTACTTCTTTGTGACTTGTGTATTGAAGATTGTTGTGTTGGGATTTGTCAAGTGGAAATCGATCAAGTCACTCCGTCTCCTCTGTGCTTCTTCGTCTTCGTCGAGTCCAGTGAATGACGACGACGACGAAAGGTGTTTATGTTCGTGTTCATGTTTATGTTTAAGAAGGAAATGAAAGGAAATGGAATGGAATGAAAAAATGGAATGAAGGAAAACAAGTGTGAAATTTAGAATTTAGCGTCGAGACCTTAAAAGGAGAATTTTATCATGATAATCTCGTGTAGCCACAGCATCTGAATCTGAATCATCTCAACAATGTCCATGTCGAGTGATCACTGTGTACTTTCCTTCTTATACGTTCAACATTTCAACATCTCACACGTTCACATTCACGTTCCTTCTCATTTCTAATTTCAATTTCTACATCGGCCATCGCCATTTTATTATTATTATTATTGCGAGGAGAAAACATAAACATAAACATTCAATCCTACATTAACGAACGTCTCTTAATTTTCTTTTCCCCAAAAGTGTCTGCTTTTTTATTTATTTTTAACGATTTTCCAGTGTATTTTTTATCGTCTTGCATATATTTATTGTTTATTGTCAGCTGTCAGCTGTCAGCCGGGTGTTGTTTTGAGTCTCAATTTGGATCCGATTTCAATTACAATTTTGGTGTGATGACGACAAGAGAAATCCATTAAGAATTAAGAATCCAAACGAAGAATTTCAATTTCATTGTCATTAGTGCTCTCGATCTCGATCCCGATCTCCATCCACGATCGACGATTGATTGATTGATTGATGGATTGATGGGTTGTGAATTTTTGTGAGTGCAATTAAAAAAGTAAAAACACAGCTCCTCGCCCGGCCGGCGTTCTCTCTCAGTTTATACCGAATCTGGCCTGATCACAATGTTAAAGTGTTTGTTCGTATAAAATATTGTGACTACAACTAACTACAAATATTTCCACATGTTTTCACAACTCCATAGACTCCACAACAATTACTTACGAGTTTTTTCCAGACGTAAAGTAAAAGAAACACAACACACGAGTGGCATTTAACTCTGCACATTTTTTTTACTGTTCATTCTCTCTCTCTGCTACTGATTTATTCATTTTTACCTAGGTTTTATCATCGCACTGCGAGTATCCGCAGTTCATTCTCAATTCTCAATTCTCAATTCTTAATATATGTATTTTAATAACATAATTAAAAGCCAAATTCCTTCAGTTCTTTCAACCAAAAATGAAGGAATATTCCTCTTTGCTCTTGAGAGGGATTTTTGAGGGGTTTAATATTTAATTGGCTGTAGATTGTCGATTGTAAATTGTAAATTAAACTGTTCAGTTTAGTTGATTTTCCTCGAATACATCGTAGAAATATTTATTTCATCAAAAAAAAATAATGGAGACGTTTAAGATTGACGATTGACGATTGACGATTGGCGATTCTTGATCTTCGATTGGATTGAGACTTGTGGTTGTTGAGTGCTTTTGATAAAAAATCAACGTGCCTTTTCCTAATTGCATGGAATTGGCGAGTCGTCGTCTTTTGGGGTTTTTTTTTTTTTTTTTTGCACGAGCAAAAAAGGGAATGAATGGGATGAAATTTATTGGGCTGTGTAGACTGTGAATGCAAAAAATGGGGAAACTAAAGGATTTCTGCCGTTGTTGTTTCATGTTTGGAGATGAGATGAGATGAGAGTTGATCCTTCATCTCCATATTGAAAACTCAATTAGTGGAGTTAGAGTTGGGGATGCAATTGAGATTGAGATGGAGATGGAGATGGAAAGGGTGGAAGCGAGAGAACTTGAGAACTGGAGGGTGGAGAAGCTCAGAGGTTTAGACACGGGCGCTTTGGAATATCAACGAGATGCAAATGTAAACACAGAAAGAGAAATAGAGAAAGAGAGATTAATATATTGAGTATTGAATATTGAACTGACTTCTGTATTCTGTCGAGGAGACGGTAAATCAATAATAGAAAAGGGGAAAAAAGGGTGAAGGTGAAGGTGGTCAATATTTTTGCAAATTGTCAATGCAAAGTGTTCAAACGTTGGAAAAACTGGATGATAAATCTTTAATGTTAAATCTTCAACTTCAACTTGAACTTCAAAAAAGTTGTTTGTGTTTGTGTTTGGGCCAATTAATGGTGGAGGATGGATCCACTCGAGCTCTATATCATATCAAAACACGGTGGAATAAATTTAAATGTAATCTCATATTCCAATTCCAATCCGAACATCATTAGCCAAATTATAAAACCCCAACAAACTATGTAAATGCAAATATGTAAATGTAAATGTACATGCAAATCCTCTACCTGTTCTCTGTTCTCTGTTTGTGTTTGTACGTCTGATCTGCGATGTGTGGAGGGAAATTCACAATAAAAATCAGATTGCCCACGTCCGCAAAATCCACATTAATTCATCTTCTCAACTTCTCACCCTTTTCCCTTTTCTGATCTGATACCCTTTCAAAATCCAAACTGGTCAAATTCTTGAGGTTTAAATTGAGTCTGGCTTCTGGCTTCACAATCACAATCACAATCACACAATCAGATGAGGAAAGATTAAACGTAATCCAGAAATACATCTTTCTTTCTTCTTCTTTCTGTGTGTGTGTGTGTGAAATCTCCTTTGAGTTTAGAGTTGCATGTCCATGCAGATTTGAGAAATATACCTAAGGTTCATTCTACATCTGTTTCTCTCGCATCACATAATCTGCTCACATTCACGAAAGACAACAGACGACAGACAATAAAAGATAAAGCGAAGCGGAATCCTTCGTCCGTCCGTCTGTCTGTCGTCCACAATTCTGGGAATCCCCACAGAATTACAATATTTATAATTGCAATTAATCCTCATTTCACCATTGGATTTTGAATATTTAATACTGAATATATGGAATTGAACTCCTCCCTCTCTCGAACTCGAATGGTTTGAACTTTAAGGAAAGGGGAAAATACAGATATATGGAGAAGAATTGGGATGATTAGCCTAGCGAATCTTTGAGGATTTACAATGTACAATGTACATACAATTTACAATCCAATCAGTTCACTTTTGTACACCTTGTTTTTCCTATTTGCTATTTGCTATTTGCTTTCGTATCGTATTGACACTGCGAATTGTGGCTGCAGGGTTACAGTCGGATTAGATTAGATTACATTACATTACAGGGGGATTGTAATTTGTAATTGTGGATTAGAACATGGACCATAATGGAATGGAATTCTTGTAATCCCTATTTTAAATCGTAGGCAGATTTGAAGCCACTTTGACGATGCGATGGAGAAACAATCAAGAATCAAGTTCCGTTTGTTTGTATTTATACATATTTGCATTCGTCTATTAAATACGTTGACGATGAACGATGAACGATGAGAAGGATCAGAATTGAAGGATGATGTGTAGTCGCCAAAAATGTTCCGTCATTTACGGCTTATTCCATTAAATTCCGCTTCATCCATCTCATTGCATCGCATCGCATCTCTAAATTCTTCATAACAAATACAAACGCCGAGTCATCTTCCTCTTTGTTTAGTACCCAACAGCCACAGCAATTGCCAATTGCAACAACAACAACACGAGAATCTTCCATTCAATTTCACTGCTGCGCTGTTCGCTGTTCGCTGTTCATTGTATCGTATGTAACAGTTTAACGGTTCAACTGACTGTAAGATAAGAGTAGCCGATGCGGATGGAATGAACCGTTTAAAATTACACTGACCATTTAATCCAATCAACTTTATATAAATATACATCACAATACAAATTATTCCAACCATTTAAATTGTAAACACTAAATACTAAATCTAAATACTCGGACGGCTCAACCAACTAAAACAAAAGAAAAAAAGTCCGCTGGCAGTTTCGTTTCACCTGACCATTTCTCCATTTCTGCCAATCAAAATCCACTTTGATGGACTTCTGCCCCAAAAAACCCAAGTAGACTAAATAAATGACCACTCGCACTTGGGTTTTTGCCTAATTGGCCAATTTGCTATTTGCTATTTCTTCCATTTAGCCAGGAGGGATTTTGACATAGATGCAGACGGCGACGACGAAAAATTTATGAGCTCAATTTGTATTTTGTACGTCGTTTCGTTCTTCGTTCATTTGCTCTCCATTCTGATTTGGAATCGGAATTGGAATAGGCATGAAAAGTATAAAGTATAAATCCAAGTCCAAATCCAAATGATGTGGGGGATCGGAATGGTTATGAGAATGGCAATTAAGATATCGTACCTATGTAGAATAGTACGATAGAATTGGGAATGTCATGGCATGCAATGGCGCAATTAATGTCACAAAACACACAGACAGAACACCGAAGGAATGGGCTCCTTTTTTTCTCTCTCTCTCTCTTCACTTTCCGTCTCATTTCCCTTCATTTCCATTCCCCCCACAACACACATATTTCCATTTCCATGTGAATGTGAATGCGAATGTACGAATGTGACGGATTAGAGGAGTCGCAATTGAGGGGAACCCCAATTTCTAATGGCCACAACCAATTAGTTGACATTTCCTCCTCCTCCGATTCTGCTCCAGTTTATCTTTATCTTCATCTTCATCTTCATCTTTATCTTCATCTTAACCCGGAAAGAAACAACAAGGAACCAAACCAAACCAAACCATTCGCATTTCCATTTCCATTTGTATCGTACACACGAATGAATGAATGAATGAATTCTTCATTTTCTTTTCCCTTCACCCATTTTTTCACATGTCTCTCCCCAATCCAAAATCCAATTGTATTCTATGTAAAACAAAACTCGGGTCAATTCATCATTATAATTTCCGTCTTCGTTTTCGTTTTCGTTTTCTTCTTCGTATTCGTCTTCGTCCATTCAATTCATGGTCGACTCCCATTTGTGGTGTTGCGATTGGCAATTACAGATAGAATTCCTCCGTGTAAAAAAGTAAAAGTAAAAATAAACATGAGCGCAAGGGAAAACACTCATTTGTTTCGTAATTCGTACGGACCAAGTGTTAAAACAAGTCCAAGGAAAAAGGAAATGTGTGTGTGTGTGTGTAGAAAAAATGATGCGGAGGGAAATTGTTGGATGACCTAAAATGGATGTGAGTGAGCGGACGGATGGACAAACGAACAAACGCGGATGGATGGATGGTCAATGGTCAATGTGTAAATTGTGAATTGTGAATTGGAAATTGTAAATTGTAAATTGTAATGGGAAAGTAATGAAATGAAGATGAAGAGGATAAGAAAAGGAATATGACGAGGATTTCCTCACTGATTCTGATTGCCATATGTAACTTCACAATAACAAATGTAAACGTAGCGAGAATTTGAGAATGAATTCGGTATGTATATAGAGATGTACGAGAAATAGAAAGAGAGAAAGAGAGAGAGAGAGAATGGAAGGGGGGATTTGCTTTGCTGTATGTTAAATGCCATTTAGTGGTTGTTGATTCCATGTTAAGTGTGGACTTGTTCTTGTAGGATTTTCCTTCCATCATTTTCAAGTCCATCCATTGTGAGATTTTGAGCTTGTTAGATTGTGAGTGTATTGGGAAATAAATAAATGGAGAGATACGTTCACCACGTTTGACAAGCTGCTTTCAGTCCTTCAGCCAACATCATCCAACCAACAAGACGACGAAGAGAGAAAAGGAAGAGAGAGAGTGGACGTGAGGAGCATTCGAATTGGAATTGGAATTCCCTCTCGGTCAGCCAGATATTTATCATCGAAACATTGAAATAGTGAAACAAGATCAATCTGAGCCCCCAAGTCTGAAAGGAAGTGAAGACCACGACCACGACCAGGACGAAGACGACGAGAGTGAAATCCAGATTGTAAAATACGGATAAAATGTAAAACATAGATACATGGTGGAAAACGTATAGACTTTTGAGCCTTCGTCCAGACTTCCAGACAAATAAGGGAATTCTGATGGCTTGCTCAACGGATTCATCAACATCATCTCATTGCCCGTTTGAATTGGAATTTGAGTTTGAATTTGAATGGAAAACCACTCATTTTCATGTCCATTTAAATGGTAATAAAAATAAAAATGTTGGTGACTTGAAAGTTCAAGTGTGTGTGATTTTTTCCCCATTTTGAGGATTTTCAACGAAAGTGCCGACAGGAGCAGTGAGCTCTCGTCATCATCTGAAATTGAAATCTTAAGAATTTTTATAGTGAGTGTTTGAAATATATATATATTAAGAAAAAAAAAGTATATATATATATATAAAGAAATGGAGGAGGAGGAAGACAGTGGACAATTGTTGGATAGTGATTTCGATTCGAGTCATTCGCAGTGCCTTCATGATCCGGATTCCACCGGATCCGGTGGTAGTTTATTCCTTAAAAATGGGCGATCCAAATCCCTCCCCGCCTCATATCTCCCCCAAATCCGATTCATCCAGCAACAACAACAAGAACAATTACAACAAGCATTAAAATTGAAAGAAGGTGGGGGAAATCATCCGGGAAATCCGGGTGTTGGCATTGGCATTGGTATTAGTGACAATAATGGGAATAATCGGACAGAGAGTGTCGTCGTCAATGGAAGTGGAAGTGGAAGGGAGGCTGCTACGGATACTTCTACGTCGTCTGCGTCTGCTACGGCTGGACATAATGGGCTCACATTGACGGATAGCAGTAGCGGAAGTCATGGTCACAGTCATAGTCATAGCAATTCATCCTCATCCGATCCAAATCACATCCGACGGCATAAACAACTTTTGGGGCTCAACTCGAACAAACATGAACAGGTTGTTGTTGTTGTTGTCCATAGTTCAATAAGTACTTTAATTTATCCATTTCATTTCCATAATCAAGTCCATCCCAAATCCAAATGTCACAAGTCACAACAAATCACACAGAGAATCTGATAACTTTTGTTTGCCGTCTTCTTCTTCTTCTTACAAATTACATCGCGTGAAATTTGAAATTGAAATTGAAATTCCACTCAGACAATTCATAATCTCTGTTTGTTTACATTTCAATCAAACTTCCTTTCATGATTAGTCCAAAAAAAAAATTCAATTTGGTGGAAAATTTGGGAGGGTCAAGGAGCTGAGCGACTTGCAATTTCTTACGAATTGCGGTCGGTCGCTACCGGCAATTGTTTTTGGCAAATTGAATTATTTCCTCTTCATTTGTTTAAGGCCTTTTCATTTGATATGTGCGGATCGAGAGAAAAACAGACGACGGACTTTCCTTGTGATTTGTGATTTGAACTGATTTGGGATTTGTGATTGCATTGGGATTTGGACGGGCGATGGCGACAGAATTTTAACCTTTGACCTGTTATGTTGTTATTTGAATTGTTCGAGTGTAGGATAGTAAAAAACGTGCGGAATGGCGAACATTGCAGACGCATTACTATCCTGAAGGAAACTTTGGTAGCCACCAAACATATTTACAATACAAATTCTGTCTTATTCTCCATTTAATTTCACATCTGTACATAAATAGTATATTAATTTAAATGGATTGGACTTGTATATATAAAATGATGATTGCATGTGGGATGATTAAATTAAATTAGGATGGATGATCACGGTCTGTTCCCTTTTCTCACACGCTTTGGCCCTCGGCACTCAAATCTATCTGTCCAACGTCGTCTACCATCATTTCCACAAGGGTAACTCCACTTACAATTAATCCAATCCACACATTCCATCATTCCATATTCAATCCCACATGGATTCTCTATTATCTTCCACATTACATTACATTACAACAAGAACTTGTGTTCTACATCCAAATCCGAAACCCAATCCGAATCACGATCGTCATCCCTGGTGACATCACGATAGGAAATATCATAGTCATAGTATCCATTTCCGCAAGGAATATACCGAATGTTCCGCAACGGATGCGGAATTTGTTTTAGTTGGCTGCACTCCTGGCTATATACATATATGCCAGAAGTACTCCAGGAGTTTGGGCACCGTGGACATGTCGGGACCAAATCGTGACATGTTGCATTTGTACATTAGTGTGTGTACATACTGGAACCGGAAATGAGCAGTTTTCTGGTCCGCATTTGTGG
>JAIUND010000335.1:0-80749 GCA_034699125.1 Gisinianus flammeolus
CCAAAAGAAATTTGATTGAAATACTTAGTTCTTCAGTGCCCAATTCAAGTCTTTCACACTTACCCCACGTGACCCTATATGAGTGTATGTATGTTTGTGTGGACTCTTGAGACATTCTTTTTGCTAAGCCTCCAGTCCAACTATGAGAAGTCATAAGTCGGTTGAATATATTCCACGTTGTCTATACGATTGTTCAAATACAAGATAGCAAGATACTAAACGTTTTTTAAAAACATAGTAACGTAATATTGCAAATAATCTTTGACGTTTAGCACATATCTAATGGTAATAAAAAATAAGACGTTTTTTTTTGCCATTTCCAATTTTGTGGGATGAGTGATGGAATAAGAGAAAAAAGGGAGATGAACGACGGAAAGCACAAGTGCATTTGTGTATTTGAATATTTGCTAAGAGTACCTACTAAGAAGGTGGAAATAAGTAAAATCTGAGTCGTCATTAATTTGTTTCTATTTGTTTGTGAATATAGCGTGAGGACAGTAAACACTCGGAAAATAGTCGTGAGCAACAAAGGACTGAAGTGATTCAAGGGACTGCTCCAGATGCTGCATTTCAAATAGTCCGTTCTCAACGTCAATTTCAAGATAGTGACGACAAGACTGGATCCCGTGTCAGCACAATGTCCACATCCTATCAAATGAGTTCCACGAGTGGAATTCGTTCCACTACCAAGGTTTCTAAATCTCATTGTTTATTTTCATTTTACAAAATGTTCTCTCATTCCTCATTGTCCACATCTATACTAAAAAGTCTGTGGATTTTGTTGGAATCGTATTATTTATTATAAGAATAGTAAGCAAACATCATAAAAAAACATGAGAATGAGTAGAATAAAAAGATAATGTCCGCATATGTCAATTGAAAACCTGTCAGCCTTAGAACAATTAGGTAACAATTAGAAAGCAACCAAATTTAATTGTCAGCAGAATCATTTTAGTGTAGCTTAGGCTTTTGTTGTTCAGATATTAAACATGAAACAAATCATGAAAACAAAAAAAAATGAAAATATTTGTGAACCACACCACATACAAAATCCTTCAGCTCATCATAACTATAACGTAGACTCATAAAAAAAAAATGAGCAACTATCCAAATGACAACTCAAAGACGCTTTTACTTTTTTCCTTCTCTGTATTCTCTATGCCCGTCAATAAAATGTTTAAAGCATTTTATCTGTTTGTTTGTTGTTTCTTCTCGCTTCAATTTTTATTTTAAAATATTCTCTTCCCTATGTCCAAATATGGGAATGAACTCGTCTGGACTTGATTACGGATTGACAAAACAATTATTGCAAATCATGCGTGAATCTTTTAAGAAATCACTTTTTTTATCTCTCCATACATAAAAAAAAGTATGTATACAAAATTGTCTGGACGGAATCTCAACTTCTAATCAATGATAAATGAATAAATATTACACTTGTCATTATTATAGTATACTATAGCTTTAGTATACTATAGCTATAAACAAATGAAGTATTCTGTTAACGATCAAAACTAAATATTATCATTATCATTATTACTATTGTGAACACACGCGCTTATGACTTATGACTTCTTTTTCTCTGTCGATCAACTTCCCCAATTTCAACAGATTAACTTTTTTTTACTGTGTGTGTAATACAGATAGTCGTGTATTTTATTAGCCATATATGTAGACTCATTTAGCAAGGATAAATTTCAAGTTGAAGGCCCGAAAAAATTCACTTTTTTTCTGTAGTAGCATTACTATTATTCAATTTTAATTGACTGTCAACTGCACACACAAACACACCAGTGCAATGTTATATAAAGTTCCAATAATTATTCTCAAGGCATCTCAGGCACGGAACTTGGACGTAAATGTCTTTAGAAAGCATTTGTGTTTATTTGAACAATAGCTAAAGGAGAATAATGGACGATGAAATGGAAATTTAGTGTGTGTCTATTACTGTCTATGTACATGTACATATGTGAAGGAACTACATATAGTAGATGATATACAGGTAGCTAATAATACTTGAAGGAAATGATCCATGCCTATGCCTATTATATATTATTGAAACTACATACAGAGTAAATCGTGAGTCTCATCTTTCCGTATGACAATCTCAAATTGTCCTGTATTGCATCGTATCACATTTGCATTATACAGCTAAAATTGTAGCGTGTGTATATATGAGTAAACAAGTATACAAATATACAGAGATGAATAGGCAAAAACGAAAAATCCCCAGCTTACTCTCATATACTATTCGTGTTGTGATGAACACATATACATGTTGTAAAAAAAAGTATATATACCTGCCAAATTCTCTTTTGGCCTTCCACATAAAATCTAAACCAATGTCCAATGTCAATGTCAAAGACGAGTCAATAGAGTAATCAAGAGGACCATCAGTTTTTCCAGTGTATGTTTTTTTAAGCAATATTATTATCTGTTCTGTATATCTGCACTACATCAATAAAAACTGACGATGAGTTTAAACTGATCAGCTGAAATTGTAATTGTATACGTCGAATGGTACGAGCACGCCAAATATAGGTAAAAAGGAAATTGGTTGCGAAAATTAAGTATTTTTTTTCTGCATATATTTACTATTTACCTTTCGCTTTTCTACAACAATTGAAAGTTAAGGTCAGTCACTATGTGCAGTCAAAACAACTAATCACATCAATTTCCTACATAACGACATACATAAATATACACGTTTATTTAGCTATTATTATTTGAGCAATCATACAGATATTTGCAATGGTACACACAATAATTCATTAATTGCACGTAGTATTGTAAATTACCTACTGACAGTTGACGACTCGGCAAGAAAAAAACCAACGTGAATAGTGTTTCACTTGGAATTTCATTTGAAATATTAGTTGATCATTCCTTAAATGTACAATAGATCTGTCACTACATTGTCAAGTCTAAATGTGTATGGGAGAAAATATTTTTGTAAAAATTAATTCATATTCAGCTGTGAATACTTAATATCTGCATGTGCTATTTTAGCTAGTAGATTCTCAGTTGAAACTATCAACAATCCTATCATCAACTCGTATTGGCATACACAAAACAGTTCGTACATATAGGTGGAATAATTTACAATGGCAATGCTGAATGTAGGTAATCTATATTTTCTACCTTCGATGAAACACCCACTCACACACTTTTAGTTTTAATTGGAAAATCCAAAATATTTGTTACCTATAGTCAAATAGTGACATGGAATAAAATGCTAATGATGTGTGTACTGTGTATATATCTACATGTAAATACACTGGATTTTAAGTAATTCAACCCCGACCCTCGACGCACTGTAACATATCAGTTATCAGTATACAGAGAATACACACACACTAAATACATCTTGTGTATAAGAAAACAAAGCATGAGGAAAAACCTCATTGTAATTTATTTATCTCATAAACGAAGAGAGGTATGAATATTTAACGTGTGTTAGTCATCATGTGATGCACAATTTATTATGGTGGACTAGAAAAAAAAAACAAAAAAAAATGGGTAGGAACGAGACAAAAAAAAAGGCTGTTCAGTACATGTGTATGATACGTGTAATTTTATATTCTATACTGGATTTAAGCTATAAATGGTTTTAAAACTATTGTAGAAAAGTTATATAATAGTTTTTCGATTTGGAAAACGAGAATACAATTTCCCACCGACTATACATTCAGATACAGATTTTTTTTGGAGAAAATAAACCACCATTGTTACTTAGAATTTTTCAAAGAACTCACATTGCAGACCAATGCAATGTAAATTTTAAGCAGTGACTGGAGTTTTGTTCTTTGCCACTTTATTTACAGGGATTGTAAAAGTTTGGTGAGTTGGTACGACTCGCTCACGATAAATCTCTTGATTGTTGTTTAGCTATCTGTGATCTGTACAATAGAATAGAATTTGAGTATAGGGGAAAAGGTATAATGTCTAGCATTTTTTTGTTTTTGCTCGTGAATTTTTGTACAGGTTGCAACCGTACATAAATGATAGTAGTGTGGACTAATTTATGTGGAGTCTCTCTCTCTCTCTCTCACTCAACAAGTATACTTATTTAGATATCTGTAGCAAAGAGAAAAAAGGTTGTGGAAAAAAAAGTTACTCTGTGAGTGAAGCAAATTAGTTCCACCCAATGTTTCTGTTTTTGATCAAAACTTTACAAAACTCAACGTTCTAGTTTTGAACGTGCACATTTTTTTCTTTCAAATGTGTATATTCACTTTGAGTTGGTGGAGTTTTCATTCTTTTATGGGTATTTAGGCGTGCATTATTTATTCTTGTTCATAAAATCCAATTCAAAGCCAAGAGAGAAGAAATGAAACGAACGATATATTTTAGTGATGATGAGGAGGACTTTTGGAACTTTTTCCTGACGTCGTATATCAAAAAATATATACGACGTAGCGTCATTATGAGAATCCCGTGTACTCACACTACTGACTACTCACACTCACTTTATACAGAAAGTAGACGAGAGTTTATTTTGAATTACATATGCAGAGAACTAGCGTGTAGTCAAGGTCGTCTTCACAGACATTGAGTATCATTAAATCCTTATAGGATATAATGTGATTCATAGTTAGTGAGAGTTTTTCAATAGTATACAAGATCCTTTGCAATTTGCTAACAACTTTACTAGTTTCATCTATACATAGACATTTATCCATGATAATATTAAGTAAATGGCTATCAAATTAATGAATTCAAAGTATGACTAATAACAATAACAATAATATTTTCAAAGCATTTCCTTTGAGTAACTAATGAATTAATCATTCAAAACATTTTGTTTTGTCTTTCTTGCAGACGACGTCCACCAAAACCACATCCACCAAAACTGTTAGCGGAGGTCAATCTGTGGAATTTGAGAACCTTAAAGTGAGACACTCTCAATATTATTTTAGTTACCCATTGATATATTCTTGGCTTTAGCAATTAGCATCCCGCTGGACAACGCCAGAGGTGTTCTTTGTAGTTTGTACCTCTGTACCTCTCAAAAGCTTTCCCTATAGATATTTCAGTCGACTCCCGAGTAAATCAATTATCCTGTCCATTGCAATACTCACCAACCAAACTACTCACATGTCTTATAATACAAGACTTATATGTATGTAGTTCATTCCACCATGTAGATTGTATGTTGAGCCGGACTCAAAACGTAATCCACATGCTCAATATAACGTAATACAATACAATGGAAAGACAATGAGAGTTCACATGTAAAGAAAATCTACAATCAACCACCAGCAAGATTTATTATAGAACATTGTAAACTGTATATCCTGAGCTCACTTTTAGTTCTATACATTACCTACATACACGGTTATGCGACTGTCTCTGTTTTACTTTGAGGATTTGCACGCTTCAGGAAAATAAGAAACCTTTTTTCCCTTATTGTATATTATTCTTTTTCTTTGAGAGAAATGTATAATACAATTTATGAAATGCAAGTCATCTCACTGCACTCCAACCTGAACCATAATATGTATCGAAAATAGAGAGAAATAATAATATTCCATTAGTTTTTTTTATTACCTCTTGCCTTTTTCACTCTTGATGTGGTAATACATTGAATCTGTTGAACCCCCATCCACAATATCTATTCTATATGTATTATAGTTTATATTTTTTACATTTTATCTTAACTATCCATCGCAATTCTCAAGTTTCACTTTCCATGTAGCTTAATATCAAATCTGCGTGTGTGCGTGCAAGCCCTAATAGATCTCATATCTCATATGATATGAGTCATATCTCAGCTTGTTCAATTTATAGCCTTTGGGAAAGGCCCTTTACAGCCCAACTAAACTATTTTTAGTTTAAAAAATTTGAATAAAATTTGAACTCATGCTTTATCAGTCAGTCGCTTGCTTGGTTTATTGTAGAATTTTTGGTGGAAAAGAAAAATGGATGTCAACGATTTCACTTTATAAATATTTTAGGCAAATATTATATACATACACATAAATGTTTAAACATGTACGGGAAATATATATATTTTGCAGATGTCTTTCACACCGTTGGACAACAACGTTGCTCGAGAGAGGATAAATGTGAGTAGAAGTGGAACAATGGGAGTCCGACGTCCACCAACAAGAAGACACACTCCTGCTGCTGCTCTCTCAACTAACCCAACAGAGAAACAATCTCCAGGCGGAGGAGAAATAATAGAAGAAATGGTTGAGGATGACTTGGATGAATCTGTGGAAATTTCAGAGCTTCACAGTAAGATCACAGATCCCTCGGCTCTCTCCATTGTTGGTTTTAAAAATATTTCGCCAAAAATCAGAGTAGGATTTCCAGTCGAGATACAATTGGAGCTTCAGTCTAAATTACGTTACTCAAATGGCGGTAGAAATAATAATAATAATAATGTTGGGGATAATCAAGCGCATGAACATCATATTGAACTGAATGATGATAATAATGATGATGAAGATGATGAGCATCACATTGCCATGGGTTCCTCTCCAAGACTCCTCTCATCTTCTACATCCACATTGTCTGCAAGTAACACGACGTTGACGTCGTCATCATCCACACTAAATTCAGGCATGGATAACACAAATAATTTCCGTAGTAAGATGCAAAAGAAGCAACAGCAACAACCAACAACAACAACAATAACAAAACCAAAAATAACCGAAGCAGAGCATTCTCATGAGTCAATAATAGATAAAAATGAGTCAGCAAATTTATTGTTCCATCAAACAAGTCACAAGAAGAACAGTGCAAATAATAATAGTAATGGTGGTAGTAGCAGTGACTTAACCTTCGATTTCAGTCAAAGAAGGAAATCCTATGGTTTTGAATCTTTTGATACTGATAATAGTAATAATACGAAAGAACCAGAAGCCCCGAGCATTTCCGAAGAGACTCCTCCACCATCTCGCCATATTCACAATAGCAGTATGAATACTAGTAATATTTACAATGGCAAAGCTAATAGTAATAATAATAATAATAAAACTTCTACTACTTCTACTACGAGAACACCAGTCATACAGTCGCCGTCAAATGAACGTCCCATGTTTACCCTCACACCAAAACTCTCACCGTCATCACTCTCTCGCTCCTGGGATTTAATTCAAAGTGTCACCAGTGCTCAACAAAAGAGGGAAGCCAATAAAAAGTTATTCTCTTCATCATCCGATTTGGATAACCTGAGCCATTCATATTCATCAAAATCCCCACAGAAAACTATCATTACATTGAATGCTTTCGAAGAAAATGATGGAGATGATTCGGATCAAGCTCCAGAATATCCAACTAAACGACGTTTATCCCACGAATTTACTCTGGATTCTCTAGAACCCTTCCAAACAAATGCTCCAACAATGCCCAGTTCCAAACATAGTCGACGATCCGTCTCCTCTGATAATATTCAAAAATCCCATATTGAATTCCCCCCGGATGTCATCTATCATAATATTCAAAAGGAATCCGGGCTACCTGAACAGTCACGGAAATTAATGAAAATGTTAGATGAGACACCAGACTTGTTAAATAAAATGTCTTTCAAAAATTATTTCCCTACACCCAATTCCGAAACTATTGAAATTGAAGAGATAGAACCATCATGGAATAAAACAGGAGGGGAAACTAAATTAACTACGGACAGACATGAAAATTCATCATCAACCTTTTTGAATGAGTCTTTGAGTCGGATTCTAAGTGAAGGAAAGGATTTGAAAAATATAAGTAATACTAAAGCCAGTCCTAATAATAATAATACTAGCAACAATAATAGAAATTCAAGGTATTCTTTCGGGAAAGCGTTGGAGTCAACAAATAGTAATTTGAGTGGAAAAAATAAAACAAACACTTCTCTCATTGGAGATTTTAGTAGTACTCGCCGTAATAATAGATACGAAAATGAGGAGGAGGAGGATGATAATGACAACTTTGGCGATGATCAAGAGGATGATAACATATTAATGAACAGTAGTGTAATTGGAAGTGGAAAACAAACCAAAGTTTCTCATACTTGGATTTCATCAGTTGATCAACAAAAACCTTCGCAAACTGCTCGTGATAATGATGTCACAACAAGTATTTCGGCTACCAATGACCCATTCAAGAAAACTCAAAAACGTCGTGTCGAATTCTGTAAAACTGAAGTCCATTTTACTCCAGACTCTGGAAAATTTCATATTGTAGAAACTGCTGAAAATAAACCGTCCACAGTTCATTTATTTAGAAGGAAAAAGAAAGGGGATAAAAATAAGAATGCATCCAATACAACCACAACGACAGGAGAAACCCCATCAAAGAAATCAATCGAACTCTCAGAGAAACTAAACAAAATAAATCAAGAGCAAATTAGTGAAGAACAAAAGTTGCATAATACGGCTACATCCACTACGACTACAAAAACAAAAACAACAAGTTCAAGCCATAATAACAATATTAGTAATTCTACTCATCAGAAACGTCATGGTAGTGGTAAAACTATTGGTGACGACGACGACGTATTATACCAAGAGGAGGATAGTGAAGGTCTTGAACTCGTTAAAAAAAGTGCGGTGGTGGATGTGGGTGTTGAGAAAAAGTCATCATTGTTTCATCGCAATCGTGATCATCACCAACACCAACAGAGAGAGCTAAACTTTGACAATGACGACGACGACAATGCTCTGACGACTACAGATGATAATAATATTGAGAGTTCAGTTGAAGAATCTATGTTTCCTTTACTGTCGCCGCCATTGAAACTGCGTAGGGACAGCCACAAATTAGCCTCAGATGACTTTGATGAACTCATTCAGCAAGGGAAAGAGAGTAATAGTCACATGAGTACAACAACGACGAAACTCATTAATGAATTACTTGGTGAAGGTATTGAAGGTGACGAGAGTCGGTCAGACATGATTCTCTCCAATTATGGTGAGTTGAAAACTCTAAGGTACTTGAAGCAACTCAAGAACAAACAAGACACACCAGAGTGGGAGGAAAGGAATAATTACAATAATAATAATAATATTAAGAATGGTAGAGCCGAATCGCCGATTGACTTTCTACAACTAAACGGTTCTGACCCGGATCAACAAGTAGATGTTGTTGATGATGATGATGATTTTGATGACTCCTCTAAACAATTTCCTTTTGATAATGTTCTCTACGAAAATGGTTCCTTTGTCCCACTGGCCACCAGAAGAAGCCTTATTGAAATGAATAATCGAAATAGGAAGAGTCGTGGAAGTCACTCTCATGCTTCGGATAATAGTAGTACGACGAGCAATTATTCTTTACCTAATTCAGATCGAGAGAGTAACCATACTCATTATCAACAACCTTTAAAATTGGCCACAATGGAAGCAACCGTCGCCACGTCTGGTCTCAAACCACAAATCACATCAGTAGAATTGAGATATGCTTTGGATAAAGATATAAATTCTTCATATTTTTCTGAACCCCTCAAAAGAAATTTCAAAACATCAAAATCCTCTGAAAAAAATAAACAAAATGAACAAATCTATGATTTCCCTGAGCCTCTTCAACCAGTAGAATTGAGATCCCTACCGCCGTATAATAAAAATGGACGTTATACAACTACTAATAATATAGGTTTACCTCACTCAACAAGTCCCACAAGAGAAATCCGCGTACACTCAAAACCTCCACTACCCATATTTCCATCACAATTTTCCTGCTTTGAGAAAACCGGAGCTGCCCTTCGTGAACGATCCATTGCCAATCAAAAAAATAATCAACCATCTCGTACTGGTCCGGGAAATTATAATAACAATGTACCTGAAACTTTTGAATCAAATAGTAAAAATAGTAATAGCAGAACAATGATGATGAATAACACTAATAATACGGATACTTTACATTCTACAAAATCAGAACAGAGCTACATTCCATCCACATCTATTGTAAATATTGGAGGAAATGATGATAACAGTAACAGTAATAGTAGAGTGAATAAAGTGAATATAGAGTCAGATTATAATTTGACAGTGAGTCATGACGTACCACGTCCTGGAGAGTATGATGACTCTGAGCTTGGTATTGACACAATACCAAGTCCAGAACCAATGTTGAGCCGAGATCATACCTACAAAGGCCCAGCATATTTTGAAAATCAAGCCAATAATATTCTAAATAATAATAGTAAAGGAGCTCCAGTAATGAGATCACTGACCTTTCCCAAAGCTACAAGACCAGAACCAGAATGGGTGTCAAAAGCAAGGAGTCGAGAAGCCAGAATAACGGATTGGAGTTTGATCGGAAGTAAACAATATGGAGCTGAGACTACAACTCGGCAATCTCAAGAACCACCATGGATTTCCGAAATTCGATTCAAATCTAAGCCAGCTCCTGCCACTGTGGAAGCGATTCAATCATTACCCAAAATCTCGGTTGTCTATCCTTGGCAGCGAAGAGTAGAAATAACGGAAATTGACAATAAAAAGCACCATGAGGACTACGATGGTACTGTATACAACAAGGAATCTGAACCAATTATCAAGGAAATCAGTCATAATAATAGCTCTTTTGAACATGAACAAACAGATCGTAATGAAACCACCGTTCCGGCACCAGTAGAAGTCGTTGCTGTCAAAAAGAAAAGCAAGAAAATGATGGAATTACCTGAAATATACAACAGTACGCGTAAGAATGATGAACATGATGTAGTCACCACAAATATGAATGATAATCACTTGAATACTGCTGCTACTACTACTTCTATCCAAAATCATAATACTGAATATTCTACGACTGGTGCCAGTACTAGTAGTCATAATAATAATAATAACAAGAGTGTTGTGGATATGAATCGTGATTCTGATAGTATTTTCATTCATCCTGCTCAAATTCCTATCAGTATGAAAGAAGCACCCCAGAGTCCATCTCGAAAGGAAAGGAAATCTTCCAAACAACCTGTACATTCCCCAAGTACTGATTACAGTGATACCTCTATCGATATAAAACTACTAGCTCCACTTGTCGAGTCTACCAAATCCAGAAAGCCACTTCAGTCATCCAGTAGTCATAATAATCAAAATCAGAACAATCTTCAGCTACATCAGAACAATATTAATAGCAAATTACCACCTCGACCAATCAGTAGTGAAAAAAAGGCACCACCACCACCAATGAGGCCTCCAAAACCGCCACAACGTGTTAGTTCCCTTCAAAAATCATCTTTGACAAAACGAAGCTCGTCCTCACATCAGACTCATAATAACAATAGTACTAGTAATAATAACAATAATAATACACATGTCAACAATTCTGATGTGGAAGAGACCATCATGAGCACTCGAAATACACCAATTTTCCGTCATCCACTAGTTAAAGTAGCAAAGATACCCACAGCTAATAAATCCAATTTGATCAAAGGAATGGATGGAAAGAGCAGCAATACAAAGAATAAGGCCAAGCATAATGGTAATATCACATTACGAGAATATCCAGTTTAAAATTGAAACTTCTTATATATAGGTATTAATTAGGTATACAATCGAGTCGAGTTAATTGAAATGAATGTTTATTACTATTTTCCTGACAGTGACCTACGAAACAAAGCTGAAAGTTCAATCCAAACTGATGGAGCCGACGAGTACTTCTTACAAGACTGATTCTAATAATGGAGGTCAAAGGACATCGTCCAAGTCGCCCATTGCCAGAACGACGACGACGACCGTTGTATCACATAGAAAAAGATGAAAATTTGAAAGTCCATTACATTTCCGTGCCTGATTGCATCTTTATAAAATCACATAGACAGGAAATGATATATTATGCACAATGAAAATAATTACAATATTATACATAGTTTCTAATCTACCTTCGTAGTAACAAATACACTTTAACCGTCTCTACTCTTGAAATAATAACATATCAATATGAAATTAAGTGCAGCTTGTTTCATGCAACTTTCAGAATTTAATCGTTTTGCATACTTCATTTAATCTCTTTTTAAGTTCAAATATTATCCTGTTGTACTTTTTTTTCGTTAATGTTGTTAATTAAATATGATTAGCTTAATAATTAATTAATAAATACATACTTGACTAATATACCTATAGGTACTGTAAATATGATGATCACTGATAACTATGAAAAGTCTGACAAAATATTATTATGGTCATTAAATACAATATATATATAAAAAGTAATTCATGATTGTTCGTTGACTGATTGTTTTATCATAAATCTGCCACTATTTTTTATTTACTTTCTTACAAGTTATTTTTTGTTTCATTTTCAACATACATTATTATTATTCATTACTCTTAACATTTATCAAATTGAATGTTACTTTATGCGATAGGGAGATGTGTATTATTCAGTATTATGACGCCTTTAGTATTAATACGCTTCCAATTACGTATTAGGATTTTATACATGTAGAATTGTACAAGCATGCACATTATGATTAAATCATTGACATGATAATTAAACAGTTACAGTCGATTGTACAATGTATTTTATCTAGAACGCCTGACTGGGAACATTGAAAGTTGGAAACATTTCCAATGTTTCCCAAATTCTTTTCAAAAGTGAAGGTACAGGAGGTCGAGATTAGAGGCGAGAAATATTCAAATGAGCCCTTCAGAATTTTGCTTTTTTTTCTTGTTGAAATCTAAAAAAAGATTTTTATGAACTTTGGAATCAAGTTCCACCCATGAAACTCGAAAAAAAATTCTAAAGGGCTCTCTTTCTTTTCCTCATTTGCATATTTTCATTCGCTTTGCTCATTTGAATATTTCTCGCCTTTCTTCTGTACCTTCACTTCTGAAAAGAATTTGGGAAACATTGGAAATGTTTCCAACTTTCAATGTGTGGGAAGTCAGGCGTTCTAGATGAAACACTGTAGAGAAACTTAATAGACAGGGGCCCCGTCGGGGGGATGGGCACATCAGGGTTGTATAATACCGCATTGTGTTGGATTGTAAACGGTTTTTTGGGGTTAATGGAAATTTGGAAAAATTTTGGATTTGAAGGGTTGTGAGTGTGGAAAAAATTATAAGAATATAGAACAGTTAAAATAAATTTTTCTGGGGGTGAAATACAAACATTTTGAATTTTTTTATATTTGTACTTTTTTAAATTGGGCGAATTGCGTCATCCGATTGGGTTCAAATTTTACAATAACTTACAATTAGATATCTACCTTCTCTAATAATGACTTTAGTACACATACATTTTTGCCGCCATATATCCAACGAACACAGCCTAATATGTAATAATACTTCGGAATTATCATGTAGAAGTAAAATATGTTTAAGAAATACCAAATACCTCATATTCCAAATTGGATCTTTTTACTAGAAGATTGAGTATAACGTATTGTATATTACAAGCAGTAGGAATTCAAGCACTGACATTGCATAATCGAATTGCTGACAGCAGCAGCATAGCAACGATTGCATACTTATGATTCATAATATACCTACTTACTTTCAAGAACTATTATCGGTGCATGACGTATCTAGGAAGGAAAAAGAGGAAAACTAATTCTAATCAAGAATGAATTTTATAAAGTAATTTTTGGGAACTACATGTGTATCCATAATAATATGTTATCGTACGAAAACATAATATTTTTTTTGTTGTTTTTAGATGAAACTAACACTTAAGGATTTTTTTACTATGTAAAATAAGATAGGAAGGAAATAGGATATTACTATCTAACGATATGATCTTAAAATCCGATACCGGTATTGAAGAGAACTTTCCCTTTGCCCTTTTTCTTTCCTTTCTTCTTTGAGTTTCCATTATTTTGGCTCTGTTCTGCTTCAGGTTCTATTACAAGTAAAATTTCAAAACTTTGTTTGGACGATTCAATATTGTTAAAAGTAATACTATACATTCAATATTTGAAGCCAAGTTTACTAAATTTAGAGGAAAGGAAAGCCATACCTTCAACAATGCTGATATTAGCAATCGCTTTGGCAATAGCATCTGACATACTCATACGATAAGCTGGCACAGAAGTATATTCGTCTGGGTCTAGCTCACTTCCAGAATTGGAGCTTGCTTTAGCATGTGGAGTAGTAGTGTCCGAGCTGTGTGGGAATTTCCCCCATGCTCCTCCTAGCCCAGCGTACGGAGAGGATTTTTGTTTTTGTGACACAATCTAAAAGAACGAAAAAATTAATTAGAATCATAGAGTACCCGAACAATGTAAGACAAACAAAAAGACAGTTTTTGTTTGTATTGAACATACCTGAGCGAAAGACTTTCCAGGCGGAGAAGATGAAGAACCACCAGCTGCTTCTGATTGCTGATCGACCACAAAATTTCTCTCACTGTAAGAACTTTCTTCATCCGTTGTAGACATATTCATCGTACACAGCTCATCACTTGGAGATAACATTGTGGCAACATTTTCAAAATCTTCATATTTATACTCCGGAAAATCAAGTGTAGATTCGAACTATAAATGAAATGAAGAAAATTAGAAGATGCATAAAAAGGTAAAAAGCTATTTATTGGTGTAGGCAGTCAGCCACTTCAATTAAATAATGTGAATATGCAAACCTTTGGACATGGCGCTTGGTATTGCCGTTTCCTTTCCTCTTCTTCTCTCAAACGTTCTCGACGACGCTCATCTCGGACTCTCTGCAAACGACGTTTCTTCCTAGTTTCCAATTGCTGAGAAAATTCTAGCAATATTTCTGGTGAAACAAATGGGGGTTTTAAATCTACTTCGACAAGTTGCACAGTAGTCGTAATTGGCATATGTTGCAAAAACTTTAAGCGTTTTCTCATATCATCTATCATTGTCACAGACTCTTTTTCTATCACTCGAAATTGTATAGCTTGAGGCCAATTTGCTGGAACCTGTCCAAATGCTTTCCATAACATTGCCATATTGAGAGGATGCAAGAAGATGTTTTGACCTTGTATGGCTAAAAAAATATACAAATGTACGTATGAATATCTCTCTTATCCGGATTAAAGATTTCCATCACATCAAGCTAAAATATGATGATACTATAGGTGTAATATTATACTTCAAATTGTTGTATTTACCTTGAAAAAAATAGTAACAACCATCATTGTCTGTAACTTTTGTAAGCAAGGAGGAATCTTCGTCACTTACGCTTGTTCCAACTGAGTCATTTCCAGTACTGTCATTCCTTTGCTTTTTCATGGTAGTGGCTTCATGTTTAGCCTGTGGATTTAAAATAATAAAAAAAATCCTTGTAGAACAATTTTTTGAAGACAATATACTCAGCAGCTTTTTAATAAAATTTAAAAACGGCGTTTGATTTGAACTCACGGTTATGTCATTCAGCTGGAGTGTAGCTGGAGTGGATGGATGAATAATCCAATCTTGAACAGGATGGATTGCTGCAAGGACATTCTTAAGACTCTGATCTTCACTTGCTTCCGACTGAACCGTCACCAAGTTACTACGTCTAGTATCCAATTCTCTTAGAGCTTGCTCTACGAAACAAATTTCTGGACAATGTTTATCTTCTTCATATCTAATGGCTAACTCTCTTTGCTCACGATCGAGGACGAGGTCCTTAACCTATAAAAAATATTTCAAAAAGTGCAAACTATTAATTTTAAATTATTAAAACATTAAAAGATATTGTTTTCAAATCCCAAATAAATTGCCATTAGTAATTTTAATTGTATCTCGCAGACTCTACTTTTACGAAAATTGGTTAGTAGTTTTCTAAAAAGTCTATCAAAACTGGAGATGTATTTAATTTTCCAAAGGTTTATTTCACAAACATTATCAATGTAAAAATGTACGTGTACTCAACACTTTGGATTGTTCAAATTTTATTTAAATGATCGTATATTTCGTTATGGTATGCATGGAATTTCTACCTCTGCTGGAGTAACAATGAGAAGTTTAGCAAAAACTGATTCCCAATCAAAAGATATTCCTCCATCTTTAGACATTAGTGGCATGGCTTTGAATGAATCTTTTGTCCGATACATGAGTTGCATTTCGATTTCTTCTCCAACACTTACATCCTCATAAACAGTGGCAACAACACTAATGAATGGAATCACAAAATAGAAAATCAATAAAATCCAAGCAATCTTTCCATCACCAAAGATTATTCAAAATAAGCCATGTTTTAGAGATGCACTCATATAATAATTATAATAATTAAATAATTTATACCTTTTCAATTCATGTTTAAAAACATTTTCATAGCATATGGGACATTTCCTTTGCGGCTTATCAGACAGAGCCAAGTAATGCAAGAGACAAGGCCAACAAAATATGTGTCCACAGCGTGTCATCTTAGCAGAAACGGGAGTGTTGAGACAAATCGGACAATTAGGAAACTCGCCAGCCACTCTTATATGCTAAAAAAAAGCATATTATTATTCTGTACTCTATTTCCTAGCTATAGGAATGTACTTTTTAAAAATTCGAACATTTGTTAGCAATCAACTTACAATTTGCTCAATCATGTCCCAATCAACACTAGAAATAGCAAGAAATGATCAATAAATATTAGCACGTAGTTTTTTAAATAAAGGATAAAGGTACTCGTAAATGATTACTGACTGTACAGTAAAAACTACTTACAGGAGATCCGGATTATATCTATGTATTGAATAGTCTCCAGTTTCTTTGACCAAAAACTGGCAGCTATGAAAGGAATTATAAATTATTAAAATTTTGTATATTTGTATCTACAGGTAATAATTTGAAGTTATTAAGATAAAAAAGATTAAAAGATAATTTCGTGTATTCTTACTTTGCTTGCAAAAAGTTTTCCTTATTGAATTTGGGACGCAAATTAGCTCCAGCGGAGCTGTTATGACGTGAACGCCAGCCTCCTCCAGGGTGACTGTTATACGATCTCCATGAGCCCGCGGATTGCGTACGATTATCGCGGGGTGCAAAATGAAAATTCAAAAGATGATTCAAATTTTGTTTTTTACTTCCGGGTGTTTGAACCGAACCCATTTCTGGGCCTCTATGTGAGTCATCTTCTACCTGTAAACAGATACAAAATGAAAATGAAATGTTGAATGAATTATATGAAGTTGTGTCCACTAAAAGGGGCCGTATACGACTTTTCACTTTTTTCCGTATTCCTATGTAGAAAACCATGGGCTATTTTATGGAAAATGTTAGAAATATGTAAAAAAATTGTAAACATTTTTAATTAATTTGCAAACTTAAGTTAAATTCAAACAAAATATATGACGATTTTTGTCTTGTGATTTTTTAATTTAAAAATCATCAAGATTTCCTTGTGGCGCCAAAGAGGCCAAAAGGAAAACTCAAATACCTCTTAATCTAGAAAGTCGTATACGGCCCCTTTTAGTAGACTCGTAGTCATATGCTTTACAATGAATTAAAGGGATATGTTTAAAGTGTCAACTTTTCTAGATATTATATATATATATATAATGTACTACATAGTACATAGAGTTACTCACCGATTGAAGACTATCGCTGCTGCATCGTGCTCGAGGTCTCTTGTCCAAAGCCTTACTTTTCTGTGGGGTGGGTTTACGGTTAGTGGTAGCCTCCATCCGCGTTTTGGGTAATGTAATTGAGTGTCCAGTGGGGGATTCGCGGCGGCGGGGAGGTCGGGAGTAACTCTTGACATTTTGGCTTCCTCCATCTAATTTAGAAATATTTGTTGAAGACATAGTTTTAAGACCATGGAAATTTTGCACCTTTCAGGTTGTTTTTGTTGTTGTGAATTTGCAGATGCTACTAATACGACTAGATTGGCCGGTGCAGAGCACCTCGTTAGACTACACATAAGTCACCTATACCTAATTTATCTTATCGAATACGCTAACACTAGACTCAATTTTGATTTATCTACCCCATGAGTTCTTAGATTCTTTTGTCAGTCATCAGTTGAAGTACAAACAACTTCAGCTGATCCCACTCCTGACCAAAATACTAATAATGACAGTAAATTATATCTCATTCCAACCAAACCACTACTATCCGTACATGATCTTTCTTTCTCCTACAATCTATTCACCTTTTCTTTTGTACAAGCATAAAAAGTATAGCTCTTTCTACAATAATTCAATAATGCATAATAATGTCAACCAATAACAAGCTGCTAGCTAAGCTATAAGTTGAATCAACTTGACTCATCTTTGTCGAACCGCAATATTACAGAACAGTATGTAGCGAGATATTCTCTGATGTCAAGTAATAAGAGGCTAATTGTTGATTTGACATCTATAAAAATATTTATTCTGCTTTCCTTTTTATTAATATAGCCATCGCAACATAGTACCAATGAAAATCCTATTATTATTATGTATACAGGTCTTGTGTATCTCACAGACTCTACTTTTTATGAAAATTGTAGTAATTTTCTAAAAAGTCTATCAAAACTGGAGACGTATATTCAATTTACCAAAGGTTTATTTCACAAACATTATCAATGTAAAAATGTACGTGTACTCAACACTTTGGATTGTTTTTTTTGTTTCATGTTTTGGAAAAAAAATTAACTTGACACGGGCCTCAAACAATAGCATTTGAAATGTTGCATTTCAAACATTTCCATAAGAGAATTGGCAGGAAATCCTTTTATAGCTGTAGGTAAAACTCTATTAATTAACATATCAAAAACGGCTTAATTAAAGGCCACGTAATAGGCAATGATATTACGCAATACGATCAGTGTAATGACAACACGCACTTGTAAAGTTCATTTGATTCCCATTGAGCGTGCATAATATATTATATTGCTGCTATTTATATACATATCGATCGTATATATTTATTTGGTGGTGTACCTTGTCTTGGTCTAGTGGCATCTTGACCCAGACATTTGGGAGGAATGCCATATGCTTTTTTGTCCATCGTAGGATCCTCGTTCATAAATTATTAGGGTGGAAACCCCTTTGACGGAGAAGAAAACTCGAGATTGAAACTTCATATTTAACTTCAAAATTGAGCCATGTTCGTTCCAGAAGAAAAAAAAAGTAATACTTTTTTTATTCAGCAATATTATGTAGGAAAGTGAGGTAAAAAAGATGAGATGAAGGAGCTAACAATCTTCTGGATCGGCAGAAGACACAAATTAATGCCTTCCCAATCCCAATTCCCTCAAAACGGGACGGATCAACAATTAGAAAAAACGGAACAAAATTTCACAAAATCTTTCTAACTCGCCAAAAAAATCGCTCTGATTTCGATTTTTTCGTTCACATGCAACGTGGTGAATTTATAGAGGAAGGGGTGGTCCCTACTTTTCCTTCTTAAATCAGGACCTTTCCATTTAAAAAATGGTGAGGATAGGGGTTCAAAATATCACAACGTAATATGAACAAGCCCTGTAGTTGCTTCACGCTGCTCAGATGCCACCCAAGTCGAGTCCTCGAGTCTTTGGGTTTCCTGGTAAAAATTAGACAATTCAAAAACAATAACAATAATAATAATAATAACGATAAAAAAAACTAAACTGGGGGATCAAACTCACGAATTCACAAAAGCAATTGTTTATATAATTTTTGATTATATTACCTTTTTTTTAATTCAATTCCGTACATTAAAACGTGTAGTTTATCCACATTTGCATAGACCGAGTCGCTAATACCAAAAGTTGTGGTCCAACCAAAACAAACATTTTCAACTCTTGCTAATTCCAGATTTGAATCATGAAAACAGAATGAAGAAAACTCGTACTCTTTCAACCGAGTAAATATAATAATAAATTATAATTTGGAACAAGAAACTGATAGCGAGGTAAAGACATTTGTTTTCTTTTTTTATCCGATTCTATTTGAAAAAGGAGCAGTTGATTGCAAAGAAACAAAAGAAAGGTTTTATCTGATCTGACACAGATGATATTTCCGGCATAAGTTTTTTTTGTTTTTACATCATAGACATTTTTCAGATGAAGCCGAATCAATTTTCATTAATAGAAGCAGTTGTTGAAAAAAATTAATGAACACTTCATCGTATATAATAATGCCGCAATATAAGTAGTTTTCATTTCTGTGAACCTCCTTGAATTCTGTCAAAATAATATTGTGTGAACACGTTGACCGGCTTAATTTATTGACGTATGCGTAAAAACTACTGTTCATATGATGTTCATTTAATGTTTATTTAATTTGTACATATTTGATTGCAGTAGTGATTACAAAAGTCTTGTTAAACATCAAGAAGAAGAGTCTACATTTAATAATAAAGCAACGATGGAACGAGAAGAAACTGTTCGACGAAGCGGTGACTTTATGTGTGGGGTTGTTGAAGGTATTATATACATGCATACATTTGTGTAATGCCATATAAACAGTAATAAAGGTACAAATTATTGAAAATCAAAAGTACTCACACTTTATGTATTTGTGTGTGTATTTTTTTGCATTTTTCCAAAGGTTTTTATGGCAGGCCATGGACAACAGAGCAAAGAAAAGACTTGTTTCAAAAGTGAGGATTTGCAATATTCATATACTATTAAATTGAAAATGGAAATTGTATAGTTTTATTATTATTTTGTTGTACGTGTTAACAGAATGAGAAAATGGGAAATGGACTCTTATCTTTACGCACCGAAGGATGATTATAAACACCGAGCTTATTGGCGAGAACTGTATACGGTCGAAGAAGCCGATCATTTAGGATCATTAGTTACAGCTGCAAAAGAGAATGGAATCCGATTTATTTACGCAATATCGCCAGGTTATAAATCCTTTCATGTCGTTTATTTATTTAGTGCGTCATTAGAACATGAACATGAAAAAATAGTAAAACCGACTACATTAATACTTGACATGGTAAATGTTTCTTGTAGGTTTAGATATTGGGTATTCGAATTCTAAAGATGTTACAGCACTGAAAAGGAAATTAGAACAGGTAATTCATGAAATCAATATTAAGATGTCCATACTTATTTTGATATTTTTATAGGAACATTCAAGTTTACATACCTTTTATTTTCTTTGACATTGTACAGGTTAACCAACTTGGTGTGGATGCTTTTGCGATTTTATTTGATGATATCGACCCGGAAATGTCTAAAGCTGATAAAGAAATGTTCAAATCCTTTGCGTACGCCCAAGTCTCAGTTACCAACGAAGTTGCTCAACAATTTTTGTAATGTTCACATCCTTATTTATATCTACTTTAGTTATTTACTATTTGAATGGTGTAGATATTTTAATTTGCAATGACATGTTGCTATTTGGCTAGATCAAAAAGTCAAGAAGGTGGTAAATTTCTCTTCTGCCCTACACAATATTGTGCTGTGAGAGCAGTCCCAACAGTAACGACTTCTGAATATTTAAAGACTATTGGAGCTAAGCTTGATCTTAGAATTGACATAATGTGGACAGGTATTATTTTTGTTTGAATCTATTTTGTTCATTCTCAAAGTTCAAATATTTTGGAATTTTTGGAATATATTTTACAATTTGCTGATGCTAATAATTGATTTATTTGAATTGTAGGTCCAAAAGTTATATCAAAAGACTTAACAATAGAATCGATTGAAGAATTAGCTGAAGTATTACGACGGCCCCCAGTGATCTGGGATAATTTGCATGCTAATGATTACGATCAAAAACGAATATTTCTTGGTCCGTATGCTGGCCGATCTCCTCAAATCATACCTCGCCTGCGAGGAGTACTCACTAATCCAAATTGTGAATATGGTTCCAATTTTGTTGCTATACATACTTTAGCACAATGGAGTCGTTGCTCTATAGACGCAAAAAAGAAAATAGAAGAATCCATGAATTTTGATGCTAAACTTGAGACAGAAAGTGATGGTGATATTGTTCATGTACCAGAGAATTTGGATCCACATATATACCATCCTGCTGTTGCTCTCAAGGCAGCTTTGCAAGTAATTGTTAATAAAGTATATTTACTGTCGAAATTAGCCATTGCTTCTGTACTATTCATATGGAATGGCGATTGGTCTGAAAAGACAAACGTAATATTTATTTCCTAAAATAGAGGAGAGCGGGGCAAAAATGACCCACAGTATTTTTCAGATTTCTGACAAAGTCTAAAAGTTTTTATTGTGTATTTTTTTGTAGGAATGGCTTCTTGAATTCAAAAGAACTAAATCTGCTTGGGGACCAATAATTAAGCCACAAATTGTTGCAGTTCCAGAACCACTCATGCCTTCAATTAGTACATGCATTTCCCTTACCAATGCGGCAAACTCGTCTGTTATTCCGAACAGTAATGATAATTCTATTATTCCACCGGCTTTAATTAACAATCCTCCTACAGATTGTAGTCTGAGGGAAATAACTGCAGTCGAAGTACGTGAATATTCCGTTTCTGTTAATTATAAAAACTAGTAATGTAAAACATTTCTTTCTGTCAAACATTTGAAATGTATATTCAATATTTCGTATATTAGAATGGATTTCCTGGACTTTTGGCCACCCCAACTTCTTTACCTATGATGAATAGTCTGGCAGCAGATAATAAAGTAAGTAATTAATTTCTTCGTTTCAAGTTTTTTTCATAAAAGTATTATAAAATCTATAATGGTTGAAATTGTCGGTCTTAATGTTTTTTATCTGTTGTAGATTGTGTGTGCTGATTCTATTCAATCCATAACAATGACAAGTAACTCATCTAGTCCTGGAAATAACATGATTGCCCTAAATAGTTTATCTGTTATAAAAAGTATGGACTCGGAGAATCCACAGGTAAAATGGTTGTTGTTAGGGGTACGGCATCTACTCTTGTATTTAAATTGAACTGTAGAACTATAGAAACGATATTTACTATTCTACATTATTTAAAGGTATTTTACATGGATACATCCACACCTCCTATTCCATCTCCATCATCATCATCAGAACAGATGGTCGTCATCCCAGAAACGAGAACTGCAGAGGATGTATTGATGGTAGAAGAAAGAAATGTTAGAATTCAATTTTGTTGTATAAGAGTTTTACTGTCACAATTCACAATATATAAATGGGCGATTTCATTTTAATTCGTCATTCATTCAATCTCTAGGAAATGTCCGACGAAGGACCAGAATCAGCCACACCTTCTGTTTCTGGCATGAATGTTGATTCTGATATTAAATTAAATAGTAATCCATCTACTTTATCGATGCAGGTAAGTGTCATTTGAATTTTCAATATTTCACACGTACTACCACGAAAAATTCTAAATACCCTTTTTTCTCATCAAGGTGGAAAGTCAAGAATCTCTTGAAATAACTGGTGATGACTTGGGAGTTGTGGATTTACAATTACTTTGTGATCTTTTTTACCTCCCGTTTGAACATGGTAGTCAAGGTTTACAGATTCTTAACGAGTTTCAATGGCTAAAAACTAATAGCAATCTTGTAGCTGGGATTTCAACACAAGATAAAGAAAAACCCGAGGTAAAATTTTTATTCCCACCGTTCATGTAAAAGTATAAAAATACCTGGTGAATATTCTCTGATTGTTCCTTGCAGGTTGCAGAGTGGTACGATAGAGCAATAAAATTTCAAGAACTCTCTGCCAATTTAAGTGGCTTGGTAAAAAAAAAATTTCTCTTTCATCAGACTATTTTCTGATTGTTCTCATATAAATGGCAGCATTGGTTAAATTGAATTTGCTTTTTCTACAGTTAACAAAGTTGACCATAGTTAACAATCGCGAGCTCCTATATGAACTATACCCCTACATATGGGACATAAGGGGTGTAGTGTCACTTCTAAACTCGTATATCGAGTGGCTAGGTAATTTTAAATTATGTTTTAAAAAAAAAATTTTGCTACTTTCTGGGCTAATTTTGTTGATTGTTCCCGGAATGTCTCTCCAGTAAAATTCAAGTCGTATATTGTCTTTGCTATGTCTTTAGTAATTACTAAAACTGCTCACCGTTGTCAAATAATTTCCGTTGTATATAGATACACACCAAAAATATGTATAGAAACCTTCGTGTAGACATTTTGTCCATCAGTTCGTTAATTGTACAACTTGAGGGAATTTATATATAAAGTCAAGAGCGCCCCATTATGCTATTTTATTTTCTATGGCATTGCTTAAAATTATTTAATTATTGCATTTTGTTCTCAATTCCGCCCGTAAAATCAAGTAAAATGCATGATTGTTTGTGCTTTATTCATTGAGTCAAAAGCGACATGTATCTTTCATAATTTTTCTGTAACTAATGTGCGAATTCTTTTGTTCGTTTTCGCAGCGTTGGATCAAATTCCTGCCATCAAATCAAATGTGACATCCTTTGTTCATGGAAGTTATACATGTAGGATCTCATTTTACTTTCACCTGTTGTAGTAATAGTTATTAATTAATTCTGTACACCTTTGTTTTCTACGAATTTTGTTTTTATGTCTTCTGAAATCGATCAAAAATTGAATGATAAAATTGTACACAAATTTCGTTATTTGTGAGTATTTTACTTATTATTATTTGGCTTAACCTCCATATACATTGGATTATTTGTACGGCTATATGCTTTCCTGTAAATGTAAATATGGTATTTTTACACTGTATCTACTGAAACTATATTTTGATAACTACTAGGACCATAATTTAAATCTTTCAAATACAAATATTCAAATATTTACTCGACTTTCACGAATATCAAAGTACCGACAGTATTTGATTATTGAATGAATGATAATTTCAATTTAATGAACATTTTATAATGTTACACTTGTTACTTTTTACATAGGGTTTTCGAAAGGATGGCGAGAGGCATTTATGTCTGGAGACCAAGAACCATGGGTTATTCGGGGTGGTTTAACTTCTGAACTTCAAGTACGTACATGGCGGTATCCCTAATAATTAAAAACAAATAATACATGTATTGAATGTATTCATTATTAATTAATCGTTTGTATGTTTGCATTAAATAAATAGAGACTGATTCCAGTGGATCGAGGGAACGATTTATACGTGTACAAAACACCGGCCATACCGAGTTCTCAAACATACACCATCCGACCATACAGAGCCACTGATGAAAACTCTGTCTATAAAGTCTGTGCAGCTACGTTTAAAGATGGTGTCAATGCTGCGGATGATTTTGTACTCTGTCCTAAATTACCTGGTGATTTGAAGATTGGAGGTTATTTGAGTCTGAATGCGGAATTAAGCTTTGTTGTTGAAGATGAAAATGAAGTTGTAGTAGGAATTGCCATTGGTGTTTTAAATGGTCCAGAATTTAGAAGGAAATTAAATATGAGTTGGTTTCCTTTACTGAAAGAAAAATACCCAATGTCCTTTTTCGATACAATTTATTCCAAGGTAAGCTTTTTGTTTTTCTTAGTTGAGGAACTCCCGATATTATAAATCATACGAATTAACGCGTGAACTACAACTGATAGATTTCTATTTGTCAAAATTTACGCAGAATGTAGCTTCAATTTTGCATGCGGAAATGATGACCGAAGTACCCGAACAAGTCCATGTAAATTATCCTGCTGAATTACGTATCGCTATCATGGCCCCGCTGGTTGATCCAAGCGTTTCCAAAAGGCTGACTACGTGTACTTTAGCTGCTTTAAGAGCAAACGGTAAATTGGAAAAACATTTTAATTTTCACTTTTGAAAATAGATAAAATAGATTTATTGGTTAGAGATTTCATTGTGAACTGACTTTATTGTATTGCCATTTTTTTGCAGGTATTTTTGGGTGCTATGTTGAAGTGCCAATAATGGATAAATATTCAAATGAATTTTATAAAAAACTTGGGTTTGAAAGTCAAATTTGTCCCAATTTTATGGTGAGAAATTTCTAATGGCAGTAGATTGACGTAGATTGATTGTGAGCGCTCGGTTAATATATCAAAAATCAAAACCGGTGCTACAAATTAAGTAACAAACCCATGACTGTGTTTTTTCTCTGGGTTAAAGATATTACTAGTAAAACCTGTGCTGGATATTATTTGAGTTATGCCGTTTAAGTACTTATGAATTCTGATTAATCCAGTTTAAAGTGTTTTTAGTTTTTTTATCATGTACTTTCAAGTACAAAACAAAGTACAGTTTTTATGATTTTAAGATAATCTCTTTGAGATTTTGCATGTTGTTTTTATGTTGTTTTAAAATACAGCTGTTGTTAGTATGCAAATGTTTTAATTGAAACTAAAATAAAATTCAATTACTTTGTATACATTAGTTGTTATTATTATTGTATTGTTGAGATACTTTTTTTTGTATTAATAACCTTCTGTTAAGTATACTTCTGAAAGCAATACAACAAAATTAAATACGCTTTAACTTTGAATGTTTAAAAGGAGACTTTAAAATGAAGTTTTGAAAAACTAAAGTTGATTGCCAAGAGTATTCAATAATTAAGTATTAAGTATCATACCTTGTGATGACTTATATTTATTAATTAGTTTTTGTTAAGGCCTAAACAATACTAAAGTGACTTGTAGTATTGAGCAAAATACTAAATACATGAAGACTATTTGATTACTATAGTGTTCAAAACTATTCAAGACAAAAAAAATGTTAGAATTTGAAAAATGGCAAAGGTGGAATGATTTTGAAGGAAAAGCTAGAAATTTGTGATTGTTTATTTATTATTTGTGTAAGACTAAGATGTTTGCGTTGAACGTACTGCATTTATTGCTGAAACGAGACTGGGGATGTCTAATCAGTCTGTATTGTGAATATGTCTGCTACGCCTATGATGATGAACAGTTTAAACAGACGGAAATTATGCCATAAGGTAGCTTTCTTTTTTTGGTTATTTTACAACTGAGGCAAATACTAAATGAAAATGACTTTTTAACCTCTATTTATCTAGTAAATATGACCAAATTTTTTCAAAAAGTGATGAAAAGTACACGTCTACTCCTTTAGAGACAAGACATTGGTATAATATCAGGGATTTCTTGATTACTTTTAAGTCAATTTTAGTTCAGTACAAAGGCCGAGTTACGTTTGTTCTTATTTCCTATACTATGTACATACTCACTAAAGCTAAAATGATTGTACTCCGTTGCGAAGATCCTATTTGGCTTATCTACACACACACGCATGTTTCACTTGTCTATAATGCAGTCGGTGCTAACTAGAGTATGTGTAGGAAGTTTTTGTACCGTTTTCGTATTATTTCCGCCTTGCGTCAACTCACCTGTAGTAAATGCGGGTACTTTTGTTCAAGTTCTTCTTTCTGTTGTAAAAGTTTGTTGAAACTAAAATAATAATAATCATTTTAACTATTTACAAAATGGACTGGAGAAGTTTTGAAACATGTAAATTTTGAGGGAAACAACACACGAGTCTTTCTTTGAATAATGAATGAATGAATGAATAAATTACTCTACTACACCTTGCAGTCTGAAATACCCTACAAAAAAATACACATTTCGTTTTATTTTAAAATAAAAGATTTACTTGACTCATTACATTAATTATCGTAAAACAGTGTTTTAAAAAAATTGACTCACTCTGATAGCATCTATCCATGCTGTACATGGTAAGAAAATACAAACACAAATGGAATATATAAAATGTGCAGTTTACTTCTTAGAGTATATACATATAACAGAAGGTCAGGTCACTGATTTTTTTGACCTGCTGTAAAGGTCAAACCGCTTTTTGTAGGCATTCGGACCAAATCTAAATCGCTTTAGAATATATTTGGCTACCTCTCTGAATTTTTTTAGATTTTATGTCGTTAAAGTGATCCCGTGGCGAAGAAAAATCCGAATTGTTGCAGATTCGGGTTTTAAAACCGAACTACCCGGAAAAATGGTTTGATCAATATAATTAATCAATATAAACATTGTTAAGGAGGTCAAGGTACACCATCCTACGTAGTTTCATTAAAATCCGAGTTGTTTTAGGTATCACCCGAAAAAGTCCGGGATGATACCGGGTCCTTAAATACCCGATTAATTTTTGTTCCTATTTTTTTGCTGGAGAACGAGTCGGGTAACCTTCCTTGTGTCCCATATCAAACTAGTGTAGAATGACCTCCTCTACACGATAGGAATTTTTTTCCGGAAAAGATGATGGGGGAAATGTAATGTTAGTTGGCCCCTGCCTCTTTAAGTAAATGTGATGACAAAATATTATCTTCCACTCGGAGGTGTAAACTTTGTCCCTCGCTTCTCTTCCTCAAAGTAAAATAGTAAATTCTATAATAAAAACAAAACAAAGATGTGAAAATTTTCCGAAAAAAGAACTGACAAAAATATATGGGCTACATGATAAAAATATAAAAATTTTAGTATGCAGCATATACACACATCTTTTGTTTTAAAATTGTGTGGAACTTAGAAATTAATTAAGTTTAGTTTAGTTTAGAAAAATCCAATAGTAGCTTGATATAGTACTGAAGAATGAAAGAGTGAACATGGAAAATGGCGAGTCGTCACTGACGAATTAGCACTTGTGGCGTGTATACAAAAAATATATATTATATGTAGTTTAAGTACAAAAAACAGTCTCCGTATACATGCATAGGTACATGAGTATAGCTCCGAGAAAGAGCGGAATCGTTAGGTTTTTTCTAAGTCAATATTTTTATTGTCCATGGATTGGATACAAGATACAACCAACCATGTTGAAGTGGATTGTAGGAAATTTCAAATGCATTTTATAAGGTCAAGTCATATTTTCAATTTTCTTGTGGCGTGTGTACAAAAAATATATATTATAATATAAGGAGGGGGAATTGGTTTCGTAATTTATTTAGTAACATTTGTTTGGCAAAATTAATCAGTAAAATAAATGCACATGTCAATTTCACCCCAGAATGATACAAATAAAGTAATAAATAAGATAACATTTACATAAACTATATTATTATCCGAGTCAACGCTCAATTGTTTACTAACAATAAACAGATGTACATACACAAACAAGCACAAGTGCTATAAGAAACGTACTGACTGCAGTTTCTTGAGCGTTTAAGGTGAACCACCTATACATATTGTCTCTCTATTCACTAGTGACTCACAATACTATATACAGGCAAGCTCTAAGCTTGTTTTGATCGTATGTATCGTCGATATTTGTCCACGAGGATTCCCTCATCAACTTGTTTCTTGTATTGTTGTTGGTTGTTCTCTTGATCTTGATATAGCCGGTGCACCTCATCCACTATACCGTCGAGGAATTCTTGAAGGTCAGACTTTTGAGGAAATACTTTGGGGTCTGTACAGCCACAGAACCTTAATTCACCACGATATGTATATGTGGCCACGGCAATCCCTGCAACACACATAAATACATATTTAAGTTTAAGTACAAAAAACAGTCTCCGTATACATGCATAGGTACATGAGTAGCTCCGAGAAAGAGCGGAATAATCGTTAGGTTTTTTCTAAGTCAATATTTTTATTGTCCATGGATTGGATAAAACCAACTTTGTTGAAGTGGATTGTAGGAAATTTCAAATCCATTTTATAAGGTGAAGTCATATTTTCAATTTTCATAAATAGCAAGTCAATTTTTGAAAAATGTCAATTAAGGGCTCGCTTCATTTTTTTTAGTGCCAAATTAAAGAGCAAATTTATTTTCAGTGGTCACATTTTGTCGCTTTTGGGAATTTTAGTATGGTAGTCACAAGGCTACACAGAGCTTTTATTACCAGTCAGTACTAATACTACTAATTAGCCAAGAATTTCACAATAAAAGAGCTTCACTAGGATAAAATTTGGCACTAAAAAAAAATGAAGCGAGCCCTTAATTGACATTTTTCAAAAATTGACTTGCTATTTATGAAAATTGAAAATATGACTTGACCTTATAAAATGCATTTGAAATTTCCTACAATCCACTTCAACAAAGTCGGTTGTATCCAATCCATGGACAATAAAAATATTGACTTAGAAAAAACCTAACGATTCCGCTCTTTCTCGGAGCTACTCACATAGTATTACATATGTACATATATTTTTTTCCTTGTGATTAAAAAAAGAAAAGTTGTTCTATCTGTATGGCTGTTGTTTCTAGAATAAAATACGAGTATAATTCCCATGTGTAAAATTTAACAAGATACAAAACAAACTTGCATTATTGTATGAAATCACACTCTGATTCTGTGCATGTGGAGATCCAACATTGTATTCATATATTGATTGTGTCAAGCATGTGTGTGATTGATACATAATTTACCTTGCCCTATGATATTCCTGATTAGTGATTACTCATACTTGCATCAGAATTTTTGACGTTCCTTCCTTGTTCTTGATTCATATAGAATAATCGAAATTATTGATTTTTTTTCAATATAATTTCCTTTTTTTGATATACCTCTTTGGACTCCAACGACTTTATGAATGGTATAATGATAATGTATTGATAATGATGACCAACATTCCTTTCACAACGACGACTATATACTACAAGCTTTCATTCTCTATGTGTGTAGTGACTGTATACAAGTCTACGTAGCGTCGTCACATTAATTTCAGAGCCTCTTTCCTCCTCACAATCAGTGTTATAACTGTGAGTGCTTTGAACATTTTTAATGCCAGTATATAGACTATAGACACAACCGCATTTCTCAATCCATAAGGTATATACGACAAAAAAAAATGCAGTCTTCACGTTGTATATTTAATTGATTATAAAAACATAATTATGATGAATGGTGAGGAGGATAAAAGTTCAAGTCAATTAAAAAAAACAGCAGACAAACAAACCTGTGACACGGATAAGTGGGAGCCAGGCCCCGGAATCCACAACCTGACCCGAGAAAACCTTTACGATATCCACGATACCCGGTATATTACTGAGCATGCATGGTGTCCCAGAAATCCCCAATAGCATATTCTGAACAAAAATGGGTAAATCCCCGACAATTTGAATCATCCAATAGCAAAAAATGGGATCAGGGCTCATCGTCACTCTATATCCTTCTGCATTGGTTTCCTCTAATTGTTTCTTCCCAGTCGTCTCCCCAAATGGAGCAGCAAATGGGAAAATGGTGAAACGATTTCGGATTTGATTGTCTGGATAAGGAAGAATCGCATTGACTGCTGCCGTATTCAATATTTTGGGGATCTCTTCGGAGGGGTATAAACGTTTGTGGGCTCGTCGGAGGGATGTGCAAATAGCCGTTATTAAAATGGCCGTCACGGACACTTTGGATGCGGATTTGATGTGTTTTAGTGTGGACAATTTGACGGACGTTTTGGAGCGGCTCAGATATTTTGTCGGAGAGTAGTCCATGACGGAAAATTTACTCTCATCCCGAGTGAAATTGACAATGTGACGAAGGAAATAGAAGGGTCCGAGAAGGACTACTTTGATGTACTGGAGAGTCAATTGCCAAGCTGGGACTGGGAAGGGTTTCTTTGGATCGAGGGGGAGAACGGCAGGGGTGTCAAAGAGATATGCGTTTGATGTGAGACAGAAGGAAATCCCGTCACCTGTTAAATTTAGACCAATCACAAAAGTTATCATAGTTATTTCTTGCTCTATTGTAAAAAGCCTGTGGTTTATATTTACAAACCATATGCATGATGAACGCGAACGATTTCAGCATAATGTTTCAATTTTTCGTTGGGCTCTTCATCTATATTCAAAATAAAAAATGTTGATTGATTTACATATCCACTTTTCAGTAATATATGTGGGTTTGTTTTTTTTTAAACTGTAAAACTTTTACCCTCACGACGAAAAGCTGGTATCAAAAGTACTTCCCACATGGGAATACTATTATCAATCTCTTGTACAGATAATTTGTCCATAATCTCCATCAATTTACATTCGTCTACAACGTCATTCGGATCCGCAATGATTCGAACATGATTCTGAATATCAAAAAGATCATCATTTGTCTCCCATGCAAAAAATCCACATTTTTTAACAAATCTTTTCCTTAGTTTTGGATTCCCCTCCGCCATTTGCATCACTTTTTGTTTTATCAATTCCAAATCAAATTCTCCTTCAATGACACAAAAACCCGGAATGATGGAATTACAATTATTTTCCACCGAGTATCCAAAAATGCTGTCACTACCCGACGCAATTTCATATGTTATCCTCGTACTTTTCTCATCCTCACCACTTGGATTTGTACGATGATTCAAATACAGTTGTACACCAAATCTCACTGTTTTCACTAAACAAAAAAATAATGCTAAAATGGGCCAGAAAATTATGGCGATTGGAAGGGCAATCACGAGTTCCAATAACTGTGTCAAACATATCGTAAGAATTAGCCACATTTTTGTATATATTTATATTTCGTAAGTCAATTCCATACAGTTTTCCACTAAAACACACACAGGCACTGTTCAATTTTGCAGTTGACGTTGACTTTTGACAAAATGAAGAGCCAAAAAATCAAATGCAATGTGATACATATACAGATATAGTGCACACGATAATAATATTTCACAGAGGTTTAAAATGTTTCCTCTTCGGAATTTGGATTGAGAATGCGATAGTCAACGTTCTGGAGTCGTGTCCATTCCTCTGTATATAGGCATAATTTTGTCTGATACTTTTCCTCCATAATAAAATAAATATTACATGTTCATTGGACATAGGCTATTACCATATATATTCTTCTTTCCTAATCACTTCCTTTGCTTGTTAATGGCAAGTGTAATTTTCCTCATATGAAGGTTGCCAAGGACGTGCATGGTTTGATGTGCATGGGATTTAATTGTTGCTCCACAACACAATATTCAAAGTCCAAAGTCATACTTTATTATTAATGCTCAGGTGTAGGTAAGTAATTTTGCTCTATGTATCCAATACATATATTTTCAGCATTATATCATATATGTATTGCTTTTTACGTGTGAACTCGTCAAATACAATTCTTCCCTACACAAAACATACCTTGTATACGTAAATTAAAGGTCAACGCATATCCCTGACTGAATTATATAAGGAAGTGAGTCAGTCATTATATGTAAACAAAAGTGATAGTGAGAAGGGATGAAATTATCTCGCTACAACAAAGATTTGTAACGCATCGTATACATACATACAACAACAACAAATAGCTTTATACCTACAGTGAGTTTACGCACAACTCAAATATTGCATTGAATTTGATTCGCATGGAACAGTTCATTTTTATATATTACGATACAAAAACGATAGACTAGTTTGTAAAAACTTGCAAGTTTTTTATTAGAATGTGTTAGATATTCTAAAACTCACTCATACATGTATGGAATATGAATGTGTAAAGGATATTTCAAAAAAAGATAAAAAGTTATATAATCAATGTTTTCCTGCAATTATAGACGAGTTTACCTTTACTAATAAAATTGACCTTCACAGTTCCCATGCATTCACGCATCACGTTCCCCCCACATTCGAATTCGCTTCCCATGAAATGACAACTTACTTACAAAAACTGTATAGGTTTTCTTTGATTTGTGTAATAGCATAACGGCGAATAGAGAGAAAAAACATTTGTTTTAATTTTAAAATGACCAAACAGCTTCCAAAATTTAGAAACACATTACAATTAGCACTCATTTTTAAAATATGACTGATGTAATACAGAGTAGCCAACTGTAACTGTACAAGTTTTGCTAAGTGTAAGAGCCAGTTTTGTTTGTCGACTTTGGCCTGTAACATATATATGAATTGGATTTTCATATGTATTCTCCCACGTTGAATTCATAGACAAGGTTACGGATTCTCAGAATTCGCCATTCACATATTATGAAGTGAGAGTGAATGTAGGTAGTAAATAATTAATATTGTACACATCAGGAATGTGCATGAGGAAAACATTCACAAAAGTGAATCTTGTTTTTCTTGAAAGAAGGGAAAGGAAAAACAAATTGATTAGTGAATCTATGTGACTTTTCCTCATCAAGTTAAGATACTAATTGATAATACGACGGCGTTCATTTTTACGTAATGGTCTAATGGTGTGTCAAATATCCAATATAATTGATAATAATCACATGTGGAATCGATAGAAATTTTCATGGTCAGGATTCCTGAGTGAATGCAAATGCAAAAAAAGTGACAATACAAAATTTTCTATATAGTTTCAATTATTTTAATCTTTTCCCTCCTTTAAAATTACATTCGCATAATGTGTACACGTTGTAAATAAAAAGGCGTCATATAATTCATTATATAGGTATATATATAGCTTTAAAAGTCTGATAAACTCTGTACCTTGGTGTACCTATATATAGATTTATCAGGTACAAGTTTAAATTTGATAACAATTAAGTATTGTTTTGTGTGTGGTGGCACAATTTCTGTATAATTAATTAATTAAGATTGAACAATAGTGTGTGTAGTACATAGAAATAATTATATATAGATATAAATGTAAATGGTAAAGGTGGAATATTCAGCAACAACATATAATTAATTCATCTGCCATTCGCCATTACATAAAGTTTGTCACTCATTTCACACACACATATGTACACATTATAAGACTTGAAAAAAGTGTTTGTATATTGCGTGAGAAAAGGTTTAAATGCAAGTTATATTTATATAGTGCTTCATATCTGGTTTTATATGTATATACTCAATAACAAAAATTTGTATCCACATCCAATATACTCTTGGCTCACATACATACATACAAAAAAAGTTCACTTTGCATAAGAAAAATCAAGTTCCAGTTGTAATTGTGACGAAGACATTTGTTGTACAAATATATTATCCTTTGGCACTAAATACACACAAACTCGTCACTTTTTATCAGCACTGTCTCGCCGTCGCCGCACACACAGCAGAAGCAATAATTAAGATGAGAAAATCAATTTGTAATAATTCCTTTTACAAATTCTCATTTCTTCAGCTATATACGAAAATAATCGAAATGTTCCTACACAAAGTGCGCACACATATACATAGTTTTTTTGGGGGGCTTGTAAAATTTCTGTTATCAAATTTGTGATGATGACCAATGACAAATGATTGCATTCCTTGCTTGAGTGGGGTGACCACAATGGAAATATATTGACAGTTGCTTATTCACTCACACACATTTGCACACATAAACATACAAATACACACTCTTAACATACACAATATACGTATATTTAAGGTAAACAGTAAATAGTCAAGAAAGAATTGAACGAGTGCTGCCAATTCTATGTGTATATCACAATACTATCATGAGATGATATGATTGAGTAAAAAAATAAAAAAAATCTAAACGAGGCCAATAGTTTCTGATGCTAGCAGTTGAATTTCATTCTTGATTTCATTTAAGAGAAAATCAAGCTCAGTTCTTGACATGCAAGCAGAGTCCGTCACTCCACAAAAACGAATCCCATTTTTATAGCCGGCCGCTGCAATGCTCAGTCCTTCAAAACAAAAAATATATATAAATGAATAGGTTATAGTTTATACATGAAACATGTGTGGGATTCTTGGAATTCTGAATAATGAAAAGTGTACCTGCAACGGTTAATAATGGAACCTGATGAGAAAGAACAGAAAACAAATTATTCAACAAATATTGACAATTTTTAAGCATAAACTTATGAACTAACAATTAAATAATCGTAAGTAAAGTATAAATATATAAAGTTTATATATTATATATTATAAATAAATAAAATACCCAGGCTGCCCCATCTTCGACAGCATCACCCCATAAATAAAACGTTTCGGATGCTCCAGGTAAGTTACTGTGTTTTAATATACAGAAGAAAAGGGGAAGAGCAGATTTTTTTAGTTTAATGAATTTAAAATGCAAAGAATTCTTGCATCACTTTTGAGCTGATGTACTCTCGATCCAGATAAAAAGTTAATTTTAGTTTTTTTTTCATCGAAAGATCTGCTCAATGCTCTCATATCTTCATATGGGATCATTGAAAAATTGTCTTTCGATGAAAAAAAAACTAAAATTAACTTTTTATCTGGATCGACAGTATATATTTTTATATTTGACAGACACGACTTTATTGGGAAAACATACCTGAAAATCATGGAAGTTCCTGCACTTCGCATGAGATATCTTTGTGTCCAACAGGGAAGGAGTCCAAAAAATTTGAACATGTAAAAATTTAAAACTGGCTCTGGACTCTGAGCTAACTCACAGCCTTTTTTATGAGTCCATTTAAGTCTGGCCATTCGAGTCATTTCCCCGGTCGGCACCGGGAAATTGACGATAGTAAATCTATTTTGTGGATTTAGATTTGGATATGGAAGAAGCGCAGCCACGGCTCCAATCTCTGTCATTTGTCCAATACTACGATCTTTGATGGGGAACTTTTGATCATAGTTTCGTATGGCTCCAGCCACGATTGAAGCCAGAACTGTGGGGATGGAAGTCTTTGTCTTATTTTTCACTTCTTTCAATTGATTCAAATCCAATAATTCCGTCCAAGAGTAGAATTTTTTCCCAGAATATTTTTGTGTGACGAGACGATTATTCACATTTTGACCTTTCCACATGGCTTTCAATGCAGTGGTGGTTCCAAAAACAACACAATTGACATAGTACAAAGCTAATTGCCATTTCGGGACTGGATATCCTTTTAGAGGGTTCACAGCGTACGGGATTTTCCCTCCAGCCATACAGTGACTGTAAAGTAAAATCCAGGAACCGGCATCACCTATATAAAACATAAACCCAACGAGAAAAAAACAGAAAAGAATATATAGACAAAAACGAAATTAATTAGAAAACTGTGTGTGGAAATATCATTATAATTAATGAGAATGAATTGGAATATAAGAATATGGCCGGAGAGAGTGTGACAAAAGATGATAAAAAATCCGCACCGAAGGAGTGATGGAACCTGAGAATTCGTAAACTTTGTTCTTTCCCACAAAGATTCCCTTGAGTATTCTTGTATTTGTCATACTGAAATCGTGGTATGATGATTTCTTGCCATTGTGGTGCCTTTCCATCCATGTCCTGACTTAATTCTCCCAACATTTCCAACATTTCAGACTCGGTCACGACTTTCTCATCCGAATGAACAATGATGTGATTGGCAATATCAAAATTTGTATCCTCTCGCCAACAAAAGTATCCATAGGCTTTAGTGAAGATCTTTTTCAATTTCAAGTATGGTTTGGAACCATCTGGAGCCACAAAATTAATGACTTCATCTAAAAATTTGGAACGATATCGGTAACCATCAATTCTATGCTCATACACGGCTATGAAAAGTACATTTCGACTATTCCCTCCGTCTGGAGTCTCATAACCCCAAATATTATCCAATCCATTATCTGTTAATTGACAATCCGAACCATATTGGAAATATAATAATATGGACACCACTCCACGTATACTTCCATTCACTATGTACACTAGAAGGAAACTTGGCAGTAGAAATATCAATGCCAATGCCACGGACACGATCCCCTCAATTAACCCCAAAACAAATAAACACACTAGTTTGACAAACATTTTCGCCTTTTTTGTCCACCTAACTTTTTTCCAAAAACAAAATTTGAGATTTCCTTGGAATTTTCTTCTTCTTTGCTGTTGTTGTTGTTGTTGTTTTCTATTATAATTCTTCGTCTCTCATTGACAAAGGTTTGAGGGAGATATGATTTTGAGTTGTCAACAATTTCTCCGATTGTGATTGTCCCGTATTATCAAAATCACGACACTGTGTCATTTTACTTTATATGTACAAAAATATTAAAAGTCCGCTTCAAGCTTTTAACTTGACATTTTGATTTTCCACAGTAAATAAATCACTTTATTCCACATAGTAATAAAATTCCAAACAGAATCCGATTCCAAATAATGCTGAGGTTTGTTGTTTTTTTCTTTGAAAACTTTTATTACACAAATGAATACAGGATCACGTTTTTCATTTTGTTCTCAATCGCACAATTTTTGTAGTTGCTCTCACGATTCAGGACGGTATTCAAATGACTATATGAATGACGGAAGACTACCAGTCGACATTAGTTTCACTTTTGAGTGCGTGTGTGTCCGCAGATATTGAACGGCAATACAATTATGGGACAGTAAAAAATGAATCTACACATCTCGATTCCAAGTGCAATTCTTTAATGAACATTTTCATTTTCTTTGTAAAAGTCCAAAGAGTGTGTCTCTATAGATGTTTCCTATACACACACACACACACACACACACAATTGTTGATTTATTTCTCTCCGCCTGAGTTTCATTTGTGTCTGTGTGTTCCTTCATCTTTCATCAATCTTGAAACCTTTATTTTTGAAAGGTACATATGTGCCTATGTGCCGAGTATGGTGATAATACTCGAGTTGGTTGAGCGTGTAGTGAGATATTGACGCAACACAGTTCAAAACACACACAAGTACAAGCATACACAAGTATTATGTGTGTGTGTGTGTGTGTGTGGAGATCGAGAGGTAGCCGGCCGTCAATGTAACATAAATTCAACAACCCTCATGTACACACACACCACGATGATTCAATTCAATTCATATTGCCGTTTATCTTCTGAACAAAAACTAACCAGGAATAATAATCAGGATTACCTATAAAGTATAGATACATAGAATTGAGGAGTATCTACTTGTTTATAGGAGGGAGACACACTCAAAGAAAGATTGTGTGTGTGTGTGTGTGTAGTCTGTGTAGGTACGTATAGTAATTATAAAAGAGTACTGTACACTTAAGGAACCGTCATAGCTCTTGAGTATACATGTGTAACTCCTAAGTAATTATGACAAGGCAGAGAACATATTGCGCGTGTATATTGGTAATCATTATTATGAGATGTTATACACGGAGCAATGGGTTTGTAAAAGATCTTTCGATTCCAATGATTATGTAATAACATGCAAATTCATGTACGGGGAAAAAAATTACAAATTACTACGTAAACGTAAATTTCATTCTTTGGCTGCTGACTGCGTGTAGCAATAGGTTGAAGACCTGCGTATATGTATACAGACAGATACACGTCTGTATTCTATATGCAACCAACCATAACAAAAAGATATACATTGTACATGAAAACAATAATAATATTATTGTGATGTTATAAACGCATGTCAGTCAGGCCTTAGATTTAATTTCTATAATTCCCTGTAAATCTTCATTTATCATCCATGTGTATATTGTGTAGGTACAAATTAGTATGCATCCAAAGATTTTATTGTTTTTTACTTTTGACATTTAAAAATGTACGGAATCACATTTTGTCAATCCATATACTTACATCATTACAAATTCTGAAGCAATGTTTATGCAGGAATAGTTTTGTGTAGAGTCCCTTTTTATTTTCTATACTTTGACGAGAGGGATAAGATTAAGCTATAGGGACGAGGAATTCTGCATGTGTGGAATTCTCTAAAGAAAACTTGAACGTAAATAAGGATTATGTAATAAATCTCCAATCTTTATACGTAATAATATAATATCCTTACTAAAAGTGACTTCTAAATGATGGACTCCAAAACAAGCATGGTGCAAGAACTTGACAATGCTAAATTCAGATTAATACAAAAAAAATTCTTGCATTTGCATGTTCGAGACACCCGTCGACATTTTGACAGCATTACACCACATGTACTATTTCACTCCTTTTGTACAATATGCAAATAAAAATAAACATATTGACACTGAATTAATCTATTGGCAATGTTACAGGTCAGGTAAAAATCAAAACCAACTATAGAGTGAACTGTGAAAGACGTTTTATTGGTTCACGTTGACGCTTGAATTAGTTGTTAAGCTGCTTTTAATGCTTTTATGCCATATATGCAGTTGGCTCATAGGTCAAATGTGTATAGGTGTCATGATGCTCACCGTGATTTTGTTCCCCCTATATCTGTATATTGAAAATTGGCACACACAATACACACGTATCGTATACACACAGAAATCACCGTTTACTTTTACTTTCAACAAGCATTTACAAGTGTACACACACTTTTGTTGTGTACTTGGTTATGTGCATACATTTTCATTCATGTGGGAAGATCAACTAACAAAATCATAAGCATATGGATTACGTACTCCGTGCTCGCTAAACAAAATCCATTGCTACTCTTCACAGAAAATCATCAGTGCATTTCTCTTTCAGTATTTTGCAAAATTTCCTACAGTCTGTCTGAAACATATTGTTATTTTATTACGAGTGTATTTCAATTGTACATATATATGTATATAAATATAATGTAGCGGAAAATTATGATGGATACATGATAGAGATTATCTGGATTGAAGTGTAAAATGTAACTTACACACGTACACACACAAACAAATGACATGAAGTAAGATATTCATTCATTGGGTCACGATCACGTATTCTTCATCAAATATTCGTTACTCCTTCTCAATCCTCCAACTTCTGGTTTTCAACGCACACACGTACATAAGATACCAATACCAATACCAAACCAATGTTATATAAGCACATAATATAGTCATCGCAATATCGCAAATCATGACACATACTTGACTCGATTGAACTGCAGACACAGTGTCCACGTCCACCTAGATTTGTTGCATTATGCAACTCCACATATATGTGCTGAGGAAGTGAGACGGACAAGTTTTTCAATAGGGGAGATTCGAATTGACAAAAAGTTGCAAGTTTTCTATCTATATATGCCCCCTTAGAAATGCACTGCTGTTGTTTTGGCGATTTTCTTGTTGTTGTGTTATTGTTGTTATTGTTATTGTTGACGTACTGTGTACAGATATATAAAAATACCTTAATCCTCAATGTGCTCATGTCCATGTTAAAATATAATAATGTGAGTGTATGTAGAAGACACAAGTTTACTTGAGCTACGATTTGTGCTCTGTGTACAAAAGACGAGAAGAGGGCCGAAGGCAATCAAAAGGAAAACCATTAAAGGATGGAATGTGGGTCAAATATAATAAAGTGTTTGCGTAAATTGTTAATTGTACACCGCAGTAAAGTTAGTTCATACTCTCCAAAAACTATGACTTTTATACGAAAACGATATGATAATCACAAGGAGCAATGTATACACAGATATACAGGTAGAATAGTTTAAAAATTTAACTATACTTGAGCAATAAATTTGGTTTTATTCTTCATTCATACGAGTACTTTTGTTACAAAATAATTAGCTGTACCGCGTATATACGATTATTATAACGAAATATCTCTTATAGATATGATGACAAGCGTATCCAAGTTATGTCTACATTTTCTGGCTCATTGTCAGTATTAGCTCTTTCAGAATTTCATTATCAATTGTCAATTAGTATATGTCCGAGAAAATAATTTCATAGCTTATCCTTTTGAGAGACCGGGCATGATGGAATTCGGCATGGAAAATTTGTAGTTAATCGCAATGACATGCTCGTGACGACACAATTTACATTTTCTCACGCCTGCTTTCGGAAGCCCAACTTTATGCTTGTTTCGTCAATGTGAATACAAGGTAATCGTTGACCGACACGGTTTTTTGCAACGATAAACTTGATAATCTGACTTGAGGGGATCTGCGATCTGCGATTTTTGGATCACTGGAGATGGAGATCGAGGATTCTTATATGTTTCCGAACCAGACCACGAAAGATTGCCACCATAATATACTACCTGTCAACAAAAACAATATGACATGATATAAATGTCAAAGAAGAAAGATTGTATAAAGATTGCACAAGCTCACACACCTCAATTTGCTTTCGTTATTCAAAGTGTCAGGTTATAGACTAACATATAGGGAAACCAAGCATGAGACGATAAAAAAGTGAGGGATTGGAGACGAAATCCTTATGTAGGTACGTTGAATATCTACATTCATTGAAATGTACATGCATTTAAAGGGAGAGTTTACGCTTTACTAATTAGTAAATTGCTTGAATGCTTTTGGAACTCATACAAAAAAATTCCTTGTGCAGTTTACCGTTCTAATCACACGGGAATCAATTTAAAACTTGACCAGAACGGTGCAATAGACACCATGGTCACTTGTTCCGCGAAAATGAGGGGCATTTCGTAATATAAAACTTAGACGAGACGTATATACGTGCAGACTACAGATTTAGCTAGCTAATTCTGGCTAATTAGCCAAGTGGCTTTACGCAAAAACCGTACGTTTTTTATCGACTCCATTTGTTTAGGATACTTTTAGTTTTTATAGTTAGCGAGCAAAAAAAAAAAAACTTTTAGCTATAGCTAAGAAATGTTGAATGAAACTTACACTAGATACACCGCGAAAACGGGCTCCGAACAAGGTCAACAAATTTCAGAATGGACAAAGGGGGTTTTTTCCTGGATTTTACATATACATATAACATGTTTTAGCTAGCTAAAAACAATTAGCCTAACTGACTTCCTTGAGCTGGTTAACATGTTTTTTTAGCTCTTATAGCTTAGCTGGCTAAAGGAATCTTTAGTCTCTCATAATATGCCACGTATAACCGTCAAGTTCTATCGCATTCCAATCAAAAGTTATCCTACAACTCGCATAATGTTTTTACCATCCTCGTATGTATGTATTTCATAATAGCATAATGTGATCACAATGCTAAATTGCGAATAAAACATTTGCAACAAAAGCACGTCAAAAGCACTTCAAGCTGACCGTAGTGTACATACTACATGCAAAGGCCAATGAGATTGGCAAGAATCGGCCGCATTTCTTGTATCAATAAATATTTCAGATTCCGCATTAGTGCTTGACCTTTCCTCATGAGTTTGTGATTATTTGTCACAACAATTTTTAAACACAATTCTTGAGATCAATTGATTCTATAGCATGCGAACTTTAGTAATATTTTGTATCACGGATTACCGCCATGGTAAGTATTGATAAGTGCGTACGAATCAAACAAACTCAACTCAAAGGCCAAATTGCGCACAGAGCCTTGATTTTTAAGGGATAGAATTCCAGAGATTTCGAGTAGTTTGAAAATCTACCAATAACGGTTTATGCACTTAAACTAAGTATTTTCTTAAGCCTCGCCCAAATTTTAAAAATTTGGACATTTTGGAACATTATAATGATGATGATGATAAACGGTTTTATGAGTTTGATGTACTGAGGGTGGCTCCTCTATATAAAACCGATTTTGAATATTATTATTTACGTATTTAAAACGATGATGGATGGTTTTAGTGTTTTCCATGTGATTCCCCTGTCTCTTAACTACAAGTCTGAGTCTTCTTTTCCAAGATTGGTACACTTTGGTGACCAGGGTCAAGCTGATCTTGGACCACTGCCGTTTTAGATTTTTCCACGATCCTATTTTACTGGTTGGGTGGCGTTGGAATGGCCTTCGTTACAGATAGCCGAGTCCAAAGAAATCTATGGGACTTATATCAGGTGATTTGACTGGGAAACGGCTATTGTTGACGATTTTGATGGCCATCCTGTCCTCAAGGGCAAGTGCGTAGATCGGATTTTGGGGGAGGCATCATCATTATGAACTGTTATCTTGTCGAGGTCACCAGAGTACAGTTTTTTGGAGCTGGACTTTCAATAATGGTTTCCACACAAAGCCAATGTATTGTTGTCCACTTATTTTTACTTTATGGGAGACTTTTTATTAGTGGCAGAGTTCCACGACCGGTCAACGCCAATGATCACGAAGAGTTCAAAAAAGTGGTTCTCATGCACCACCCAATTTTCAGAGATGCCCTGACCTTCTCTGACGCAGCAGATGTTTTTTTTCGTGTATACTGTGTATGACATTTAGTGCTCCATCTAAAGTGACCATGAAATCTGACTTTTTTCCACGCCTGACCTTTTTACAGCCTTCGATTGTTTGTCATTTCCGGTTTATTATGTGGTGCTGATTGAGCTTGTAGACACGGGCTGTACATCGTTCAATCTTTTCAAAATGTTTAATTATTCATTGGACCGTTCTTGTGGACACTTTAACTTTGGTTGAAATGTCGTTTTGAGATGGTGCACTGCCTATGGAGGTCAGGAGGCCAACTTTTCTATAAATCCCCGAATTCAGGACTTTTCGAGGTTGTCATTAAAGAGACGATTTTTCACCTTTGGCCTTTGTCTTTCATTGTTGACTTTTATACATTAGTACATTATGACCCCCTTATTAAAAAATAACTATATTTTTAACTTTTGGTTCCTCCACTTTGGCACTAGCTCAAACACCTTGTGGAAAACGCTAAAACCATACCCACTTTGGGGTCAATTCTGGATGGCGTTTTTAATGAAAATGCAAATTTTCTCTTTGTAGTATAGATAAAATGTATCCCTTTCTTATTTCAAACTACCTCCATTGCATTGATGACCGCCCAATAATTTCTACAGGCCTAAATAGATGGGTTTTATATAGAGGAGCCACCCTCTGTATTTTACTGGATTCGTAAAAACCAATATGTGCAATTTCCCTTGGATTGGAGTATTGGAGTACAGAGTTTAGACTGTGAACGAACTGAAAACTCTCTCTCTCTCTCTCTCTCTGTATAGAAAACAGTCGGGCAGCAGACTGGTTGTGGTGCTAGATATAAAGACAGGTTGCGGAAAAGTCGGCTGCTCAGTAGGTATTTCTCTTCTCCCCCGGTTCGCTCTCACATGTTCCCTATCCTGTCCCGTGTGACTGACAAGTAAAGTTGGTTGGTTGACAAGAAGCCGGAACTGGAGCTAAACCATCAAGGAAATAGAAATTCATCAACATTTCTATTTACTTTAATTAAACGCAGTGAACGAGTCAGGAATACGATACTACACAATATACGTTACAGTATTCATCCGAGTTGAAAATAAAATAAAATACGATTCATACAATGTTCAATACAAAATAATACACCGTGTAGTATAGTGGTCACGCTTCCAACGGTTTCCTTTAAAAACAAATTCAAAATTACTATATCAATCAATTTAATTTAATTTGTAGCAGGTAAAAGCAAAATGAACAAAGCAAAAAGTGTACTGTTTTCATACGAAAACAAATAGTGTGAAGCTTCTCTTTGTGTTTCATCCGGACTGTGGAGGATTAAACGAATCATCAGTATATATCTGTGTGAATGCCAAACTGGCAAAATCCCCTTGTCAACTGACACTATGTTTCATATGTCAGGACACATTTCCTGAAAACAGTAGAAATTTGTTGGCACACTGTCCGTAAATCTCAATACAAAATAGTGTGTGTGTGTGTGTGTGTTTGTTTGTGTATTATATATATGCGTTTCGGGATAAGCGATTCAACGAAAAACAAAAGAAAAAAGTTTAAAAGCATTTGACTTCTTTTACTATTTTGTGGTGTGCATGAAGAAGGTTCTGTTTTAATTTTTTGGAAAATAAATAAATAGTCAGTTTCAAGTCCGTTCATCGTTTTAATAATATCTGTACATAGTAGAAGTTAAATTATTATAAGATATAGTGACTACGATATTCCGGTTTGTTTAACAAAGAGTTCCTCTGCCCATTGAAATGTGGACCAAGTCTTCCTCAACAAAAAGGTAAATACACACTTGTTTTGACGTCAAATATGTACATACATACTATTATCGTACATACACTTGTTTTGTTTCCAATTCCAATTAACAACATCGGTCATATTCTATATGAACACATGGTTTTATTGTGTCATCTGTCTCCATAAGCGCCTGTACGCTGTACCAAGCTTAGAAGAAAATGTCGCATTTTTTAATTAATGAAGTAGAATACAAGTCGACATTAATTGTTTATCGATTTTGATAACATGAAACTTGAGAACGGAATATGTTTCCACATGTTTGTACTACCAAACAGCTCTGTGACAGTGAAAATGATTTTAATTTGTGCTTGTTATTTTCTAGCTGAGTTTTTGGGTTTGTGACTTTTAAGTGCTGTATACAGAGAAAGGAGAATTATTTATTTGTGATTGTCAATTTGGAGCCGACGGCAAGCAGAGTTTACGTTTTACGTACTCAGTGACTCCACTGGTACCCAGTTTTAATTTAGCAAGAATTATAATAATAATGATTTCGTCACGAGTTGCTTTCATTTTCCGTTTTCAGTTTTTTTTTCATTGCTCAAAGTATAGATACTTACATAGCTGTTCTGAAGACTTTTGGTTGAATGTTGCTTTTGTTGACTGTCACATCTGTTTTTCAATCGTCTAGCTCAAGTTTTCTTGATGTAAAAAAATATGAAAAGTTGGATGAAGGAAAGAGAGAGAGAAGAGAGAGAGAGACTTTAATTTCTGTTTTCTATAGATATACTCTCAACTCTTGACATTTACACTCTGTGCAGATTTCCGCATTCAAACTGCTTAGTACAGAGTATCTACAGAATAAATAAAGCTCTATATACATTTACGTTGCACCACAGCAGCTCCAAATCAAATGTTCTTGCTCCACACTGCACGTTCTCCGCTTGGATACTTTTTTTCCTATTTTTATTATTTATTTGACCCGAAAAGCTATATACTGACGAGCGGAGTAAAGAAAGAGACGGATTATGTGATTTGCGATTAGTCATTGTTCTTAGGTATATACCAATTCCTTCATTTCATTTTTTTTTAAATAGTTAACCACGTCCGGGGGTTTTTTTTTGCATAACAAAAATCCTGACGGAAACGGATTTTATGTTAGTCTCTCTACAAAAAAAAATCCCTCTCATTTCCATTTTACGTTTATTTTTCCATCTGGCAAAATATTTATTTTGCTTTGTCAACATCAACACTCCACAGTCCACACACACACCAATCATTCATTTCCCTTCATTCTCTTTCTCTTTTGATATGACTTGACAAAAGGAGGAACCGAATATAAAAACGAAATTTTTCCATACTCTAATTTGCATTTGGGGATATTCGCGATATATTTCCTTGAAAACGTACTAAATTGTACAAAGGTTCTTGTTTGAGTGCCACTGAAAAATGTCCTGTCCCAATGACACTTAGCAAACAGAAAAATCACACATATTTCCTATACTTTTGACGTACATATCTTTAAAATGATGAATAAAATGAATTTTTTCAACACACACATTTATTACTCATAACTCAAATTTCAAAAATTTGAACCCGAAAAAGTAGCCAGAACTTCTGGGCCCCAGAAGCTGCTACCAGCTACCACATCATAAAATATGTACACACAGAGATCATCACTATCTAGCCAACTAGTACTTATCAGAATGAGAGCAGGGAATTATTATCAGTGTCATCTCTAGAATTTCTGGAATCCCTGGAAATGAGAGCAGAATAGATACGATATATATTATATATTATATACGCACACAAGTTTTGAATTTATCCATTAGTCTATATGCTAATTTGTCTGGATTTCCATATGGATATCCATATGTATGTATATGTGCATACGCGGACTCAACTGCCAAATATCCGCCTGTGAATCTTTAGTGTGTGCAGGATCTCTGTGTAAATTTCAAGTTTGTTGGTATTCAAGTATTCATGCTCCTCGACGACGATGACGATGACGACGACAAGGGCAAGAACAGTAATAGTCCTGGCAGTGGGCGAATAAGTGGTTCACGGTAAGGTACGATGTAAAAGAGCCCGAGGAGACAACCAAAAACCAAAAAACTAGAATATGAAAATGAAAATGAAAACGGAAACGAGAGACCCATAACAACAGCCAGAACAAGATTTTCTCTCGAGCTTCCAAAAGGAATTTCTTAGAGAGAGAGAAATATAGAGGTATGGAAATATTTAAAGTGGGACAGAGACAGACCAGACAGTGAAGAGGAGAGAGAATTGAGAGATGTTATGTCTGTGTAGTTGGCCATCAAGTCAGTATTTGAGATGGTGTCAAGATATTTTAAGTTTTCTCCAGGTATTACACATCCTTAAGATATATCTGTATGCATGTAGGAAATCCTCACGCGTCCTTCTCTATTTGCATTTAAATTTAAACCCCGTGACAAAGCCTTCAGGTAAACATCTCAAGATTACTTCATAAATTACGTTAGAGCCTTGCCTTGAATTAATATTCATCCTGTGGAATTTGGAATTTGAGAATTTGTAATTCCAACTGTCACATTCCTCATTAGAATTAGAATTAGAATTCTAATTCTGATTCTGAGGTATACTCAGCTCAAAATTACCCATGAAAGTAGGTACAATTTACCAATGGAAATGAAAATTAGGGCTTGTGGTACTTTTTTAAATTGCACTTGGCAATTTTCGTAATATTTTGTATTTAATACTTCAAATAAATGATGTAAAAGACATTGAAGTCGATGTGGATTAGAGAAAACTTTATAAACTCACAAACTCACAATAATAGAGCGTTCAATTGATTTTGAGTTTGTGCCGATTAAATCTTACAAGTGATAACCAAAACTTCAGATTGGTTGTGGTTGTGTGTCGTCTTTCAAATTGACTAGTTTTCCATAATATAGGTTGTAATGTATTATCATAATACCCTCAGGTACACGTGTGTGTGTGTGTGTATTTAGAATCTAATGAGGTACCTACCTGTGTGTGTGTGTGTGTTTGTAAGCATCGCTATTAGACTCCCATAAAGTTCGAGCATAAAGAGTACTTGCAGAGTCCACATGTGTATTCTGTAATACATAATACGCACATTACACATATATATACATCAAAACCTGGTGAATTTCATGGAAAGGAGATTCTTGGGGGGAAAAACGGTCACTAATCAATAATGAGTACATTTATACAGGTGTCTAACCAATCCAACGACGGCATTGTTCACTCAACTTGACACGCAAAGAATGTATTCACCTAGAAAAAAATCGATTATGTATCAGTAGCTAAGAGACTAAGAGAGAGAGAGAGAGAGAGAGAGAGAGAGAGCGAGAGAGCGAGAGAGAGAGAGACGTGCAAATGTGTAGTCACGTGAAACTTTCATATCTCTGGACATTTTTTTCACAGTCGTCCCTAAGAACATGCAACTTGACTCAACCCATTGTAAACACATAAATATAAGCATAAATGAGAGAGAAAGTCCCTTCCATAAAACAACATTGTAAAAAAAAACAAAATATGCCGTGCAACTATATACGTTTGAGCTGAAAAGATTTTGAGCCGACTACCTTTACAAGTTAAACAAACAAAAAAGCATATACACAATCACTGTTGAATGTCTTACAAAGCTCCAACTTGACTATATCAAGTACGATAAACATAGAAAATGCTCAAAACTCAATTAAAATAACAAAATCTTCCCTGTGGATATGTGGAATATATGGGAGATGTGGAAACCATAAAAACTACGATACAAATGGGCTTCTATTGTATGTATTTTCTTTGAATTATTGTTGCTCACCTCAAAGTTTTCACTGGAAACTCCTCGACAGAAAACATTTTGTTATTCTGGAAATCATCGTATGTTTCCTAGTTGCCTTGCATAAAAACTTTTGTCGATTCTCATTTGGTACTTCCAAGAAGTATATACGGAAAGTACAGATACAGACGAGTCGTGATGCCGAAGCTACTCAGGGTGAAAGCAAAAAGTGAAAAAGAAAAAAAAGGGTGAAGTAGAAAAATAGTTGCTCTTCTCCTCCATGTAAATGACCATATATAAGATCTACAAAATTGCGTTACATGACATGTGTGAGTTGTGTTTTCTTATTTTCTACTGTGACTCTTGCCATATGTGTTTTACATTTACATGGAAATACTGGTGTCTAGTTTTGTGGCAGTCCGAATGCAGAATAGCAACTAGAGAGTTTAGAGCTTCTCGAGAGTATAAAGAATGTACAATGGGACAAAATTAGGTCGTGTGGCTTCTCTTTTCTCCTGCTTCTTCTCTCCCTCATAGTTTTCCCACTTGGAACTCTGGGAGAGTTGAGAGAGAGTCGTGCAGTTTCACCCGTTTACGTAAATAAACGGTCGGCTACAAATATCTATCTGTACACATTGACTTTTAAATTGTAGGTGGTTTCAGGTAAGAAAGTATCGTAAGAAAAGTCTCCACATGCAACCCGATCAGAGCTTTTGAGTTCAAGCGTACAATATGTAAAGATGTATTACATAGACTTATGGGCAAAGCAAGAGAGAGAGAGAGAGAAATAGAGAAGGGAGGCAGACACAAGATGGATGTGTGCAGCCATGTGAAGTCAGCATAAACTTTATGGCATTTCTAACGAAGGTGTACAGGAGGAAATCTATGTATTATGCAGATGCGTACCATACTGTACAGTACAGTGAGTGAGTGAGTGAGTATGCAGTACTCCAAGGATGCCCACCAAATGTGAGTCTAACAGATATCTTACAGAATACAGAGATACAGACCAACTGCAAGCTCGTTACTCGTCCCTATTTCTTCGTTTTCTTCGTTTTCTGCTCTTTCTCCTTCCCCGACCGACTCTGTGGCACATTGAAACAAACTGCATGTCTCTGTTAGTATTTATAGTCTCCTGTCTGTGTGTGTGTGTGTGTGTGTGTGTGTATGTGTGTGTCAGAGTCTAGTCTGTCTGTATATGCGGGGATCTTGAATCTGTCCAACACGACAGCCGACAACATGTCTTGGCTTCTCAAGAGTGAAACAAGCACACAAGTAGTTTCTTGTATACATGTTGACCAAATCATATAGGAATCCCTAACAAAACGCACATATGTCACAAATACATTTTTTATGCATATCAAACCCTTGAAGACATTTTTTAAGTATGATCGAATAGTACACTCCAATAAAAATTGGTCCCACGGTCTGATCATTTGTTTGAAACTCTAGACAGTTATGTACTCACAGTCTACAAGTACGATATTAATCTATTTGTATTGTAATTATTATTCAAAGTCCAAGGTTCTATACAATTCCCTATTAAATTTTGTAAATGAACCTACTGACATGACATTGACATTGAGTACGGACAAATTTGGAATTTTAGTGAATACATGGAAAGTTTCTACATATTAGAAACTTCCATCTTGACCTCTTGTATAGATTAAGAAGGAAGAAAGGTGAGTGCAATTGGTCAGGTGAGTAGTTATGAAATACGAAAAAGAATGTTGGTAATTGGAAATTGACAAAATTGGATACATACATATTTAGTATTTAGGTTGTCAAGGTGGGAATTTTTTGAAGAAGAAATGACGAAATGAAATTGAGGTAGAACAAGGACAAGAAAAATGGTCGGCAATGGGAATGTGGAAGTCAATTGATGGATACATGCATGTGAGTGAGTGAGGGAATGAGTGTAGGTATGTACTTATGTGTGTGTGTAGTTTCCGTGTATCAATGTAGGTATATATCTGCATCCCCCGGGTTTTGGGACTGCTAACTCTTGATTCTCCCAGTCCAAGAGTGTTCAAAACTACTCAGTCAAGTCTCTTTCTCTTCATTGCGACTGAGAAGAGAATCCACCTCTCCGTGAACTGTGAAAATAAGCACACAGACAAAATTTCCACGCATCACTACTTTCCTACTTACTACTTGCCCACACACTCATAGAGAATTTTGTAATGTCTCTGTCGACTCACTCATTCCCTCACACAGTCACTCATTCACTCACTCACTCACTCACTCACTCACTCACTTACTTTCTTTCTTTCGTTATTTCTTTCTTTACTTTCTACATGTACTCGGGAAATTCTAAATTCCAATGGGGACACAAGCACACACACAGATCCACACAGTGAGAAGGAAGCATTTCGGGTCTGTTTCTTCTTGTTCAAACGTCCGTTGGTAGGATTAGATGAAAATTTTTGAATTTAGTCTTGAAACATGTACACGTTTCTTCGTATTTGAAAAATTTCTTTCTTTCTCATACAGAACACATGGAGAGAGAGAGAGAGAGAAGGAGGAGATAGAGAATTCGTACAATGGAACGAAGTTAAAACGGTACAGAAACCAATACTAATATGTAATACAAAATGTAAAGAGGGAGAAGGAAAAAAAAAAGAGTCCCAAAAATCAAACATTCTTGCTCTGGACACTTTTATCACTGACGAAGAAATTGCCCGTTGGGAGTGGGGAAATTACCTATTTTTTTGTGGTTGAGTTCACTCCATTGTTAAAGCCATTTTTTATCCTCCTTTGCATCACTTGTTTTACGAGAGTTTACACAGACATGAGTTACAAAACACGGGAAATGGATATAACGTAAAAAAGACTATTGTGGAGAAGGCGGAAGTAAAACGTCGAAAAGTTTACTTTCTTTGAGCCACTCAATTGTGCATCAATTGACGTTGATGTGGATGTACTCGCCTCCATTTAGACCATAATATGTACTTTAGTGAATTCTACTCGAAAGCTTCTTGGTGGTAGTCTTTTGGTAAATACAGATACATACATTGGTTTTGATAGAGGGGTTTCTTCCTGGAAATGACTCCACATCACAGATTACACATAGCTCATTTCCTTTGAACAACATTGGTTTCTGTCCAAGTTACAAGTCCAAGTTGGATCCACAGAGCAGAGCAGAGTTGACACTAAACAAACCACAGAGAACGTACCAAAAAGCTCTTTGCTCTTTCCATGTCAACGACGAATGATTATATACCTACATTTAAATGTACACCACGAGGAAACCGGGAATGCTCTCACTTACGATACGTTTCATCCATGTCCTACCACGTAGACAACATAACACTTGGTTTCATGGCTACGTGTCCCATCCTCCCACACACACACACAGGACACACTACATTGCACGATTACCAATACATTCAAATACCAACTTCCAACTCCATAGAAGAAAAAAACGACTCATCTCATTCCCGTATAGTTTACTTCGTACACCTTTTATCTACATTCCAACATACCACCTTCAATGGCTACAACTCCGTCCGATTTTATGAACAAAACTGGATATATCTGTTCATTCTGTTCTGCTCTGTTCATCTCAGCCCAAAATAGGTATATAATAAATAATATATGTATGAATTATTCCAGGAAAAGCTTTTACAAACTACAAATTTCAAATGAGACTTCAAAACTTGACATCATGTGTACAGAGATGAGTGAGCCTTTTCATAGGAATTTGTGCGATGGAATGATGATGATAGTCATGGTGGTGATGATGTGAGTTTTTGTAGTCAAACTAACGAGGAGTTAAATGTATACAGTACAGTACAAATAGAAATGGAAACAGAATTACGGATTATCATATGACCCAGTTGACGACGCGAGAGGAATTGCAAACTGCCGGAGGAAATTTCCCTCAAAAAAAAAAACAAAAACAACAACAGCAAAAAGAAGAATAGAAAAACAGTAACAAAACATTCAGGAAACATAATAATGATGGTAAACAAGTTGAGTTGAGAGTGAGCTGGAGGAAGTATAGTTTTTTTTGGTGTGTGTCTGAGCTAAAATGTGTACTTCTTCACATTTTACATTTCACATTATCACTTCCCATAATCATTTTGAATTCACTGGTACATCATACTTCAAGAGGTTCCACATCATCATCAGCATCATCATCATCATCATCATCATCATCATCAAATCTCCAGTAATTAAAATTCAGATTATTATTATGACTAAGATGTTTTGCAGAATATTCTGCGCAGGATGAAAAACAGGTCTGTTGTCTAGATGAGTCTGTCTGTCTGTCTTCCCCGTCATTATTATCATGATCATGTGTAAAAGGCTTTGTTTATCGTATTTACCATGAAGAATTGATCCATTTCAGACACGAAGCTAGACCAATCCAAATAACCTTGCAATATTGAATATTCAATAGAGAAACAACCGTTCCCCTATATTCTTAATGTTCGAGATATGTAATCATGTCCATATGGTTAAATATGATGCATCTCAAGATCCAACTATATGCGTACAGATAATATCAAATCACGAGAAAAAAGCCAAACACAAAACTTGGTACATTGTAGGTATAATTATTCATAATATAATATTCGATTAATGATCCATTTGTTTTGGCACATAAAGTGGAGAAATCCTTCAGCTTGCATTAGTACATAATAGAAAATAGAAGCAGAATGACAGATGAAGAAAGTTCATGGATACCGAGAACATGAGAGTTTGTACGTGCTTTGACATACCATAGTTTTGGGACCTTACACGTGAACAATATGGATTTCCTAGTATAGATACTGTGAGCATATGAAGATAGAAAGTAGAGTGTGTAGGTGTAATGGCATGTAAAGTTCATAAACTTACCCTCTCTCTCGTTCTCGTTCTCTCTCTCTTTCTCCCGCATCATTTTATTGCCAATGAAATTTCCGACTGGGTTTTTACTCTTTTCCTCTTGCTCGAGGTTTCTCCAAATAATTTATGACATTCCCTCCCCCCCTTGGTATTTACAATGTTCCTTTTGTATATCATCCTATCGTTGTCATCATCATCATCATCTTGATCATCATCCATGGTAACTCTTGAGCTTGAGCCGCCTCGAGTGTAGTGGTGGATCGGTCTGGTGTGTACTTACCTGCTCCCAAACCACCATACAACTTACAATTTTCCTCACATTTCTCTCGTTTTCAATCTCTCATATTCCTTTAACATCATTTTATGACCTACTCCACCACTCACAATCACCCAACAGAATATTGAGCGTTTATGTACAGGATCCTCATTTATGAGGGAGAGCGAGAGTTCGTCATGGTGAACGGGGGAAAAAACTGTTTTGCCTCTCTCTCTCTCTCTTTTCCTCCTCCTACAATTTTCTCTTATTCGTGCTGCTCAGTTGAATTGCTTTGAAATTTGAAAATGTCATATTGCCAATTTACAAGGTTTTTTTTTTGGTTCACACAAGTTGGTCGAGCCTTAATATTTTCAAGTTTGCTCAACATTCAAGGGAATTCCATGTTGGTAAATCGATAAATAGAAACTGGTGAAAGTTTTTTGTACAAAAAAAAGAAGAAAAAAACGTTGAGACGAGCAAATACACACACACACACATGTTCCTATTTTGTCTACAGATATGTTTCTTCCATATTTTTTCTCCTTCTTCCACTTTGAAAAAATTAATCGGAAAATCCCAAATCCCATTTTAGACATTTCCTTTAGACCGTACACACAAATACAATTATTGCCAATTTCCTTTTCGCCAACTGTACGGAGTTGACATTAAACAGAGTAAGCAATTTTGACTTGAACATGTGCAGTGATGTAATGAATGGATGGAGTGAGAGTGAGTGTGAGTGGTGAGTGTGTTCGTCAGGACGGACAGGAAAAGTCATGTTTTAACATGTTTTATTTGTAGTAATAAAATAGAGGAGAGAGAAATGAAAGGGACTTGAAGAGTTGAGTAGTAAAATAAATTATGAATAATGTGATTGGATGTGATGGAACAAAAATGCATATGAATGCAGTCACTGAAAGTCAGTGAAAGTCCATCCACATTTTGTCTACATGTGAATTGAATTGAGGAGAAAGAAAAAGGGACGAGAAAGAAAGTGGGAAGGGTCGATTTATGATGGACAAAACCGATAAAATCAAGCAGGTAAAAACAATCGGAGAGGACAGTTGAGAAACGCATGGAAATGGAAAGTATTTCATGTGTATTAGATGGATGAGAGCGAGAGGAAGAGAGAGAGAGAAAGACAGAGAGAAAGGCAGGTCTGGGAAGGTAGGATTGAATTTTTTATGATTTCACTCTGTGGCTGTCCTAGACATTTCATTAGAGAAAGTCACTAATGAAATATGTAAGACATTCGCCGTCCTCGTCAACGATGGACAATTACTATTGACCGAACGAACCCCTTGTCTCTTTCTCCCTTTCTCTCTTTCTCTCTCCTCACTTGAGTATTTCTATTCACTCTTTGTTTTTTGTTGTCAGTCTGTCTCTGTCTGTCCCTGTCTGAGTTCCTGTCCTCCGTGTCTAACCAGCCTATGAATAAACTCTAAACTCTTTCCTACATTCCATTTCCATTTGCATACAGTACCTATATTTTATGTTTTGTATCTACTATCTGAAGAAAGATTACCGCATATATTCATAATATATGTAACATTGTGCATATATTTGTTATTGGTGATTGCCGGTCCAGATGTTCTGTGCATATGAACACCTTGGGGTTTTCCATTTTCCTTTATTTGTGTCCCCCTTATACAATACAATACAATACAACCAGTGCATTATCTGGCGAGCTAATGTTCAAACTTGTATGGACAATTGCCGTGAATAAAATGTCTAACGATAAGACAAACAGAGAAGCAATATCCCGGACACTTCATGAATAATTGTCTTTCTCGTCCATAAAACTGAAAAAATGCTCCAAGGTCAACTCTGCCTATAAAACTTTGAATATTTCCCTCACACACTTTTCAAATTTCCTTCGTCCTTCATATTTTTCAGAGTTCAGATTTTTCATGATTTATTTTATGGTCATTGACTACACTTTTTTCTACAATATTTTTGCACTGGTCAGCAGCACGAATTCTGATTGTGATTAAATACTCCTGAGTTGCTCAAAATTCAAATCCATATTCCCGTGATGAATGATCACGATAAAATTATTCTTGTGTATAGGTATATGTATACGTATGCAAGACAAAAATAGAGGAATGTAATCATCTCTTGTCTCTGTCTCTCCTTCCCACTTTATAAAGATTTCTTTTGGAAAAGTTGGAAATACTTTAATGATTTCTCCCTTGTAAAACTGAATTAGAATTTCGAATTTCGAATCGAGAATCAAATTCATTTTTTCTTGGTCGCGTATAAAACATTCTGTGGAATTTCTTATATATTGATTGAGTTTCCACAGCATATGATTTTCGTTTCGTTTCGTTTCGAGAGGATCGGAAACTGAGCGGAGGGTAAAAGGAAGAGTGAGTGAGTAAATGTAGATGTGAACGTCGTGGGATATATTTTTTTCTCCATGAGAGCTTCGTGGAATCATTATGTTTTGTATTGAGACTTCGTCGCACGTCTTACAATATAAGGCTGGATGGATGCACAGTATTCCACAGATAGGAAAGATACAGATATGGAGGGAGGGAGATACCTAGTAGACGAGAGTAGACGAGTTACATGAGAAGATTGTGGATCCTGCGTTCACGATAACTGACGAGAATGATGTTCGGGATGAGAATGAGCGAGATAGAGAGAGAGCAGAGCGACAGAGTCGTGAATGGGAAATGAATGTGCTTCGCTTGAAATTTTCATTCGACATTACAGAATCTGAATCTGTACACTGTACAGATTGTATTGTACACACACAGACACATAACACACACGCTACACAAACTCTGTGTGTACACGATATTCCAAGTTTGTCTTCCTCTCCCCATCTCTTTAACTTCTCTCCCAAAGAGATCAATTACAATTATTTTTAAGGGTTGAGGATTCTTTTCAATGATTCCCATGACTACCGAAAACTAATTTCACTGCACCAGAAGCACGAGAATGAGAACGAGAACGAGAACAAGTATGGAAAAAAGGGATTCTTGTCGTCCTTTTGTCTCTCCTCCATAGAGAGAATCAAGTGAGTTGCCATGTCTTAAACAGTTGGGCTCGTCTTAATTAATTGCTCCGTATGGTTTCAACGAAAATCAAACACAAACGAGAGGGGAAAAGGAAACACAACAGCACAAAACAGAGAAAGAGAAAGTACGAAAAATGAAATAAGGAAATCACTTGTACGCTACAAGCGACAGTCGTCGACTATCTACATCTACAATGTAGATTTGTAGATTCTACATTCAACATCTACACAGTCCTCCGCCGTATTTAGTCTGTTTTGTTAGTTTGTAGTTGAATCTAATGAATTGATCTGACACAGCAACATCCACATGTACCCACCCACTGATTTCTTTCATTTCCTCCCGCTTTGTCAATTTACAATTTCAACTTGTTTCTGTCCCTTTATACAATTCGTCTCGTCTTTATATCCTACCAGGAAATTGTCAATTTAAAATTGTCCTAATGTAAACTACAAGTTTTCTCCATTTCCTTTCATTACTCCTGTAAGAAACAGATAAAGAAATGCTAAGCAAAGTCCCAGAGAGGAATCATTTGTTGGAGTAGTTTTTTCCGAGGTGACGATTGGGAATGTGTGTGTGCCAAATTTAATGTGACGACGACACGACAGCACACGAGACGACGAGAAGGGGTGGGTTTGAGTTTCGAATTGTGGTTTTTTTCGGGCCATTCCCTTTTGTTTCACGGACGAGTGGATTGACGAGACCCAACCGGGTGTTGAGAAAGAGAGAGAGAGAAAGAGAGAGGAAGACAGAGAGAGAGCGGACGGACGGACAATGACGACTGCTTTTTTTGCTGCGACTTCCAAGTTCGTTCGTGTAAAAGTACAAATGTAGGCAACTGAAAAGCTAAAGCCAATAGAGAAACTGTAAAAGGCTATGAAGTTGAAGATTTAGACTAAGAGAAAGAGAGAAAGAGAGAAAGAGAGAGAGAGAGATGGAAAGAGGACGAGACAGGATATGGAAATAGAACGGAATCCAGAAAGCGCCCCGATGCTCTCTTTCTCTCTCTTTCTTTCTGTCTCTCAGTACGTTCATAAAAAGTTATTGGGAGACCGCAAAGGGTTTTTACAATGGTCGTTTTGTCAGTATGTCTCCATTCATTACCACATAATAAACGAGCTGATGAGACGACTTAGGTTCATTTGAATTAAATGCTTTGCTGCCGTATTCCATCCAACTAAATGAAAGAGAAGATGAGAGAACAGAAGAGAAGAGATAGAGCAAGAGCAAGAGCGAGAGCGAGGAAGTAAAAGCAAAGGATTTTTCCATCTGAGTCGTCACTGGGGACACTTTTTCCAGAGTTCTCTCAATTCTCATTCAACGACTGCAAAGACGACTTCATTTTATTATATAACTCTGTCACTTCTCTGTAGTTTGTTTCAAAGTTCCCAACCACTACCGTTACCGTTACCAGCCTTGGCTTTGCCTTTGCCTTTGCCTTTACAAAGGTACGCTCTCGCTCTACAGAGAGTATACTCCCTGCCCCCAAAAAATACTGGATTGTCTAATCCTACACGGTCCTGGTTTTTCGGTTTTTGGTTTTGGTTTTGGTTTCCCTCAATTCTCACAATTCTCACTTTGGCCTTTAAGATCTTATCTTATATGTATATGTACTTTCCCCACTTAACGATACGATATAGTACATATCGTATCGTATATAAATATATAATGTAAACAATGAATTGGTTCAACTATATGGAATGTGAAGACCCGACGAGTAGTTCAGTTGAGGAAACAACTTGAATGGTTTTCTTTCCTTCGTTCCGTCTGCCTTATTTCTCTTGAACTTGGACGACTGTCTCTCTCCCTCTCTCTCGCTCACTCACTCTTTCTCCCTTCCTCCAAATATACATACGTAAAATAATAATATAATTCTTACGGATCTCAAACAGACTCGCACAAATTAATTTCCTCCTGCCTCTTTAATCCTTCACACCCACAATGTGTGTATGTATATACAGATATAATACGTAGCAATGATTGAAACATCCCATATCTTTCCCTTTTCTTCATCGTCTCGTCCACTTGGAGGAGTAGGATTGGTTGGACGTTGTAGGTACAGTGAAATGAAAAAGTATCTGTAGATTCTTTTGTAGGTCAATTAATCCCGCATTCTGAATTCTGAATGAAAAACACAATGTAGAAATTTCAATTATAAGTTTGGGATTGCGATTGCGATTGCCAAGGGAAAATAGAGACAATTCAGAAGGGAAAAGATACGGAGAAAGTTGTTGCGTGCGAGGAACAAGCTTTGGGTCTCATAAATATTAAATATTAAATGGACAGGTAAAGTGATAGAAAGTCAAATTTGTGTGGGGGGGGGGGAATAAATCATTGTCAGATAGAAATTACTAATCAGATTACCTTGATGGACTCTCAATCATATCAAAAATTTATGGAGTCTCGACTCTTTGGATTTTATGACTTATTCATGCAAACCCTGCTTTATCTCGTGCATCTACATACACCAACAGTGGTAGGTTTACTTAGGAGGGGCTCATCAAACACTGTGTGTGTAGTCATCGTCGTTTGCATGCGGCATTGACTCGATACAGAGTTGGGTGAGAAAGTCGGATTTCTTTCCATATTTACCTGTGTGCGGTGTGTGTGTGTGTGTGTGTGTGTGTGTGTGTGTGTGTGTGTGTGTGTGTGTGTGTGTGTGTGTGGTACAAATTTGGTTAGGAAATGATTGAGTGCGAATCTTTGTAAAGTGAAACAAAAAGGATTTTTATCTTGTCTGTATGTACGTTTTGTACTTGAAGGAGACTGGAATAGCATATGAAATTATGAAAGTGATACAAGAGTGGAGTCGAACACTTGAACTCTGAACTCTACATGGTAAAATTTGTGGTTGTTTGAGGAGAAGCAACAGCTTGACCAAACTCACATTAAATTAACCATGTCACCTGCCATACCCACCCGCCTGCCTGCCTGTTCTCTATCTGATAGACTGATCCATAAACTTTGCTTCCATAGTTTGTTTGTTTTACGAGGCTCTAACAAACGAGAGAGAAAGAGAGAGAGAGAGAGAGAGAGTTGAGATGGAGAGTGAACGAGAGCAAAACGGAAAGCTTCATCATTTCCCCAAAAAACTTTGCACGAGTAAACCTTTTGCCATTTCTCCTCCTCCTCATCTTTAACAAGTTCAAGCTGTCTTTATATAATTTGTGAATGAGTTCTCCGTATTGTAGTGTTTTTGTATCCACAGTGGGAAACGTGTGAGTGAGTGAGTGAGTGATAGAGTGAGAGTGTGTGTGAACCTTTTTTTAGTTTCAAAACCCAGAGAGGCAGAGTAAAGTAACCAAATAACTTGTCTTCAGAACATTTCTCATGACTCTCTCTTTCTCTCTCCATCTCAGCATGTTCAACCTAAAATCGTGAGTAACGATAAGTGGATTCTTTCTTGAGCTCAAAATCCCCTTTAGAAAACTCAACAAATTACTGGGCTTCTCTCTCTCTCTCTCTCCCCACAATATTAACTAGTCCCTTTTGCACATGCTTCTGCATTCATTTTAATCAACTTATATATAAAGGATGAAGAAGGAAAAGTTTTCCCTAAGAGAGAGAGACTTCTCTTCCCTTCACGCTTTCCCTGCGTATATACTATATACTATATATACATAATTTAATTGTTATTTGAATACAAACCGTGCGGAGATACACTTTGAAGATATTTGAACCAAATTTTCACACATCTTCTTGGCACTATGTGTAATTTGTATAAAGCCTTTACTTACGAGTGTTCTCTTAACTATGACGGCTCAATACGATGAAAAATAATTCGTGTTTCGAATTTAGTTTGGAAAGAAAGCGTAGCGATTACAAAGTGAAAGGAACAAATATCAATAAAATGAACTGTCCATGAAAAGTATTTGTATGCAGGGAGCTTCATGGGCTTGAGCACAATTGTATAATGTAATGAGAGATTGACGGGGGACGTGGAAAACACAATGGTTTGAACACAATCGAATGAAAACGAAAAGTATTTACAATCTACATAGTACAAAACATACAATAAAACAAGTAAATTTTTCATTTCAGATTCTTGTCCAAACTTGTTTTAAAACTTCCCTGGGAATCCAGATATTTTTCAAGCCTATGGACAAATAATTTGTCACAAATTGTATGGTACATGTACGCAGGCATACATTTAGAAACAAATATAGATAAATCCTTGATGCATCAAAGAATGTCCTTTTGTCGGTACTATTTATCAAAAAAAAAAATGGGCTTTGTGTAACTACAGACATAAAATCTATTACGGTACGGTTGCATGCTGAACATATTAAAGATAAACGAAAATTGTCCCAATAGAAATCGAAATAGGAAGGAAACTTTCTGTGATGAAGAGAGTTGGGAGCGTTCTCTCGCTTTGATAACGTAACATTTAGTTTTTTTTGTTTGCCATAGGAGGTTCGTGACACTTGAATTGGATTTTAAATAATGTAGTACACACACACACACAAATCTAAAGTACCTAGCTTTCTGTCCGATGAAAGGAGAAAGGAGAAAAGAGGCATGAATATGGAATCGCAATACACGTTTGCCAATCTACCAATCCTTACGCCTTCCAATTATAATAACTATAAAGTAATTTCTATCGTCTTTATTATGCATGCAAATGTAGAATATTCTACATACGCACTTCCCTCCATCTTTCTTGTCTATGGTTATATTGACTACTACCCGTAATAAATAATAATAATAGCTGTTAGGTTGAAAAAAGAGAGGAGAAAGCGATCCAGTGGGAATCAAAGCGGGCTTTCTTGTCGTCTACGATATTTGGTATTTGGACTTGTTACTTGTCAATCCACCCTCTTTGTCATTTTCATTCTCATTCTCCGTGTCATTTTTAGGTTGGGAATTTTAAAGAAGATGACGACGACGAGAAAAAAGCAGGATATTTTGAATGCTAGTCCACAATGCAGAGAGTACAGACAGTCCTTGAGCTATATAAATATCCTGATGACATTGTCAACCTGTTTCTCTTCTTCTTCTTCTTCTAAAGAGTCCTCTGTTGTTTTGTTCCTATGGTTTATATACCTTTGGAGGAATTTATTCCCCCCTAAAGAGCACTACGAGAGAGACGAAGAAGAAGACGAGAGAGTGAGAGAGAGAGAAAGAGAGACAGAGCGAGAGACAGAGCCTTGACCTATCTGTAGCTTGGTATTTGAACAGAGGGATGATACGTGGACTAACATCTGTCCATATACAGAGACAGCTACGTTCTTCACTCATAAATGTAATTTTATTTCTTTGGGCCCAAGTGAATGGATGAAATACAAAATACATATACACATACACATAAGATTGGATGCACGCGAAACGTCTACCTGACCAATCCAAAATTTGATCTTTTGGTTCTGGTTCTGGTTCTGGTAGTCCGATGATCCTCATCATTTCCTATTTATTTATCCTTATATGTACACATTCATTCCGGAATTCCCTTTCCTCCACTCTTGTCTTGTCTTGTCTTGTCTTGTCTTGTCTTGAACGGATAAAATACACAGACTGACAACAGACTCTTGTTCTACGTTCTACGGTCGATTTGGTTCTCCGACTACAGTCTACACTACACATTCGACGTGTGTCTCAAGTTTCAAAGTGTATATCCAAAATCCACAAGCATTCCGTATTCCTTTGCATCAATGTTACATGAGTGTTGATAGTTACTCCTTTTTTATACTCCAGCTGGTTACCCTTTTTTTCTCTCCATCGTATAAAACAATGCACGTCATAATATACTCGAGGTGGATCTATTGTAAGGTATGTAATGTAGACAAATGTGTGTGTGTGTGTGTGTGCATGAATGTCTGGATTTACAATAGAAGTCTGATCGTAAAATAGTAGGAACAGTCAGGTTTTTCTTTATTCTTTAACGTGTGTCTTGCGTGTCACGCCAATGCCAATCTTGCCCATCTCTCTCTCTCTCTCTCGTAGTGTAGAGAAAGGCATTATGAGCCTTAACTACTAACTAAGGAAACGAGGAGACTGCTCCTCGATGCTGTACGATTCCAACCTTAATTTCCCAATGTTCCACGTCCATTATATTCTCCTGTTTGGCTAATGGACGCTCAATATTCCATACACAATTTCCTCTTCCATTCCGAGGATTTTTTTTCTCTTTCAATGTATAGCTTGGAATGAAAATGCTCTTATGCGTGTGTGTCGGATCCCAACAATTATTTTGTACTTTACTCCGGAAAATCAAAAGCCGCAAATAGGAGAACGCTTTTGTTTTTTTTTTTTTTATTATTTCAATCATTTCCATTTTTTTTCTTTTGTGAAACAATACCATTGAAATGTTCATAATAAAACTCTCGTAAAGACTTTTAAAGGAAGAAATTTCTTGGGAGAGGAGAAAAAAAACAGGTCAGCAGGAAATTACAGATTTTAGGAGAAAAGCTATTCAAATATTTCCGTAGAATCCAAATTGCTATGATTTAATACCCTAATGAAATACGATTCGAATGATTAATGAGTCAAATGAGTGTAGGGGAAAATATTGATAATCTCGAGATCTCCGGAGACATTGGACACGAATATTGTTCAAAATAATTAGTTTGTAACGAAACTCAAAAAGGGAAATGTTTAATATTTGAATGTGATGTTTGATTGTAGATGGAAAAGAAAAGAGACGATGATGACTGATGAAATGTTGGATTTGAGAAGGAGTACAGCGAATGAAGGAATGTCATCCCTCCAATTAAATGGACTAAAAAGGATTTCAAGCTTCTTCACAGTCTCCTCATTGTCACGGTGGTTATCGCTGGCCTTGTCCTTCTCACTCTCTCTGTCATTACCCATGCCAAAATGTCACTCTGCACAACTAACCGTCCTTTTGATCTACTCTCTCTTTGTGTCACTCGCCTTCTGCGTCAATCCAGGTAATTACATTTCAATGTCGTCATTCTCTTCCCATTCCATATTCCCCCCCCCCCCGCCTAACACCGAACCAACAAAAGAACAACTTTATCATATTTTATATACCTACAATCAATTTACATTTTAAAATACATAATAATATTTCATTCATAAATATAATCTTTCGTTAAATTTAAAAGTTGACTGGAGATATAAAAAAAACGAAAAAATATGTGTAATGATGAATTCTAAATTTCTGATTGTACAACTCAAGAGTGAATTGTTTCATTTCCTTCGATTTCGACTGCATCCTCTTATTCAGTGAGTCATAACGGCACATTATGGAGAGATTTGAAACGTAGAATTTCCACAAATATCCTCCGACAGCAAAAAAAAAGAAGAAGAGTGACCTTTAAAAACTCTTACTTTTTATGGGGGAGAAAGTGACTTTCATTTTCTCTTGCTCTTCTCTCTCTCTCTCTCTTTCTTCCTTTCTCTCTTTCATTCTTTCTCATGCGGAATCATCATGCTCGCATAACCAACGGCGGATTCAGAATAGCCTATAAAAATGAGATGCGTCATATAAAATTACATAATCTCCAGACATGAGCTTTTTTTTTTTTGGAACGGCTCGAGTTTCTGTTGTATATCTCTCCGTTTCTTTCTCTTCTCAGATTCAGATTCAGTCAGATCCTCTTTTGGGGGACGAGAAGTGTCTGGACCGTGTGTTTGTGTGTGTGTCAGGTGGGAGCTCTAGTTTCAAGTTGAGACTTGAAAGTTGTCCTCGGGCTTTGTCTCTTGTCTACAGCAAGAAAATATAAAAGAAAAAATGACTAATAAATTTACATAAAATCAGCCGAGTCTGTATAAACTCACCTTCAGAATTTTAAATGATTTCTACATCATGGAGAAACGACATTGGGTTCTTTCAGTTTTTTGGCAAGTGTCAAACACACGCACACACAAACATTCGTGAAAGGGAAAAGGTGTTACATAATTTGGGTTTCGTTTCTTTTTTTTTTACCAAAGATACCTTTCCACGTCCACGTCTTCACCTTTTGCTTTTTCCTGCTTAATTTATTCCGTATGGATGTAAGCATGAGCAGATACTTATGTAGAGATTGTGAACTGGTGTTTTTTTTCCTTCTCCCAGATCGTTTGAGAAAACTCAAAGTTCAAATCTCAAAAAAGCCTCCCTTCAAAAAAGAAAGAAAAAACGTCAGGCGATTTTATAGTTCTAGTCATTTTTTTTTTAATGCGGATTTTGTTCCTTGGAATGGATTTCCCCATTTAATGTACAGATGCATGTACATGTACTTTCAGAGCAAAGGACGGGAAAATCTCTCAAGAAATCGAGCCTGGAATTTGAATTCAAATTTCAAACGTCTCTCTCTCTTTCCTCGTCATACGAACAACTTTGAAAAATGAGGAAAGCTCAAGAAGTTTGAGTGTGCAAGATACAAAATCTCATTATAATTACTATATGAGATTTCCTCAGGCTCATTCATATTCAAAACTCATTTCAAATTTGTTTTGTCATGCTAAATTTAAATTTAATTATCTATTACAAAGACAAATATTATTATGTGGTAAAGTTTTCAATTTCTGAGGCAACTCGCACGGTTTTTTCCCCCATCATCATCATCATCATAATTCTTTGATAACACCACCGTTTGAAAATATACTAAAAGATTCTGAATTTAGGAATATTTCACACTGTCAAAGGACGGTCTGGATTTAGTTTTCCCTCACCAAATTTCGTGTATAGGTATTTTGTCGAATTTCTTCCTTGAAGTGATTTTTTTTTTTTTTGGCTGGACATTTACGGTTTGTGTGGAAAATGCATGTACATATTTGTATGTGTACAATTTAGAAAACCCGTGATCACGACTGTGGGCTTTTTTTTACCCCGGTTTTTCAAGAGGTGAGCCTATAATACAAATATTTTTTCCTCCTTTTCCCTTTCCCCTTGTCTTGACGAAGATCGAGACAAGCAAAAAGTGAGGAGGAAAAGAACAGGAAGCTCACACGCAAACATACCAATACCATCTGTATACTATATGTATGTATTGTTCATATGTATACAAATACAGATAAGAGAGAGAGAGAGAGAGAGAGAAGGAGAGCGGAGAAAAATCCGGCTTATGAAGGATACAAGAAGAAAAAGATCAGAAGAGCAGAAACTTCAACAGATAATTTATCAATGTCGAGGGACGGAGGAGCTTCTGCTTCTACTTCTGCTGGAATCGGGCATTCACATGTGAAGGATACTGTGAATGAATAATTGCTCCATATTTGCTTAACGCGCTTTTCATTTGACCTCCATTATATTGGGAATCTGTCTTGAGGGTGACAGAGAAAATCCCTCTCCTTCAGTTTTGGCTTTTGACTCTCTCTCTCTCTCTCTCTCTCTCTCTTTTCCCTCCCTCAAACTCTCAAACTCAAACTTACGTTAAGTCATAGAAGCGTCTGGTTGTGAGTTCTATTTATTTTCTATATGTTTATTCCTTCCTTCCGCCATGCCATAACACAACCCCCAAAATTCTTGAGAGAATCCCAACAAATTTGAATGGGAAACTGAAACTCCGTCGGAGAATATCCTCTCTCTCCCTCTCTTCTCTCTCGTCTCCCCTGCATAACAAACAACAAAGTACACATCAAATATTTCTATGGGTTTTCTCTGTTTGTTGTCCCCTTGACAAACGCTTTGTCTGAATCCCGTGAAGAGTTCCATCATTCGACTCCGTACCATTTTTTATTACTTTCTTTCTTCACCGTGAGCTTCAAAATTCAAAATTTTTCTGTGTATGTGCACAAACTTGACAAACAACAAATCCATCGAGCAAATTTGAAGATAACATATAAACGAAATTTGTTTCCTCCAAAATCTATACATACTTGTTTTTCATAGTCCCGTTAGTCCTGTTACTGTTGCACCTTAAAAATGGAGCAATACATATTGTAGGATTTGATAGCAATAGGATTCCCGGTATCACTGCGAATAAAAAGATTTCTTCCTTTTCTAACAAAGAAAAGGAGGGCGCAAATTGGTTCATGTAGAAAGAAATGAGAAGATGAAGGGAAAGAGAGAGAGAGCGAGAGAGGGAAAAAAAATCTGATAATTGAGCGTGTCTGTTCCTCTTTTTGTTTGGGAGGGGAAAGCAAAGCGTGAAGAGTGTGGGGAAAGGGAATGGTGGAAAGAAACGTCAGACAAAGCTGCGGTTGAGTGGTTGTCAGTCGTCCATCTTGATTTGAGTTTGTGATTGTGATTGATATAAAAAATGTAATGATTTGTAGATGATTTGATTTGGACGATATGCCTCTGAATATCTACTTTCCGTGTTCTCTGTAGTAGTGATAGTGGTAAAAGTTGAGGAAGGAGGAGAGAGAGAGACAGAGAAAGAGGAAGAGAAAAAAAAGAAACGGGAGGAGAGGAGAAAAAGACATTGATAAAGAGAAAATGAGAGGGATAAGATTTCCTAGAGGGAAGGTAAAAATCTTGCCTCTGTTTTTCCGTTGGAAAGAGAAAGAAAGAAAGAAAGAATTGCAACTGATGAGATGAAGACGATGACTATGGCGATGACTATGACCATACGGCCAGTTCCCCCCCCCCCCCCAAAAAAAATCCTTTTATTCTCTCGAGACTTCATTTATCTTTAGTCTTCAATTTTTTTTCCTCTGGCTTTCACTTTGGTTTCCCGTTTCCCGCAACTATTTGACCACACATCAAAGTCATCCTATTGATCATTTTGATGAAAAGCTGTCACGGTATACGCCCGTTCTTCTTCTTTGGATGGATGGCAATCCACTCACTCCATCCTCGTATTCATTTTCTATTCATTCATCCTCATCCTCATTCTCATGCAAAAAAAATCGTCTCTCTCTTGTCTGGCTCCTCAAATTGATATCATCATCATCATCACCATCATCATCATCATCATCGTCATAAACAAGCTGAAATAAACACGCAAAGAATGAGACATGCATGAGAGAAGGTTATTGTATGGCTGCTCGGATATTGAAGACAAGTTCACACTCAGATTTGAATTTGAATTTCCAATGGATATTTTATTTTTTTCATACTATGTAATATTATTACTGCTATCAGTTAAATGGACTAGAAAATCCACATTTATTCCCTTCCAGTCTGCGCCCTCAAATTGAAAATATCATAAATGTTCCGAATTTACCAAAGAAATCCTCATTGATAAAGTTCAATTTGGATGTCGGTTTTTTTTGTACGAACATCTTCAAGTTTTAGAATTTGAAATGTTTATAGATGTAGCCAACTTGCGAACAAGTTCACGATGATGATGGTGATGACGATGATGATGATGATGGTTTTTCACTAACGTTGACGGCTCATCAACGTTGAATTTCAGCCAACTTGATTTTGATTTTGATTTCTCTCTCGAGGAAGATCCTCATAATAATAATGGAGTTTTTTTTTTTGATGGCGGAGATTGTCAGTGGGTTACCAGGAATGAATGAAATTGAAAAGAATGTGCTGTCTATTGAAGTTGTCAATAGTTTATTGTGTGTGGGCCACCGATCAAGTTTTTCTCTTGTGATGATGTGAGGAAATTCCGCGGATGAACCAACTAAAAAATTAACTTGTTTCATCGCCAACAGGCCGGTAATTTGATGGATAGTGGAAAGTACTCGACTCGTCGGGGTTCCATTGAAAGCTTTTCACTTCATCAATTTCTGTAGTGATTAAGTTGACGCTCCCATATCATATACAGATAGTATTTTAATAGTGAGTATCATATCCCTTCAACTATCCTCATTTTACTCTACGTTTTTTATTGACTCCATACTGAAAATACTGATAGATGCATATGAATATAATATTTATATATACATATGATTTTTTATGCATTGGTTCTGCGGATGAGTTTCTTGTGTCTGTACAATCTACATTCTACATTGACAGCTCAATAATGTAGGTGTAGGTTGTATTTTTATGGACGTACGGATACACACCGTCGTGTGTATCTGTATTAGGTATATGTATTCTGTTTGTGGGATGTCTTTGAGTGCCCTCCCTCCCCCCCACTGGGAAACTTTTTACTCTTTACTTGACAACGAGAGAAAAAACTTTTTACCTTGATTAGGTTATTTTGTTTTGAGTGAATGCTGTCTTTTTTATGCGGCACTGTTGATGGCATCATTAATCAATTTATGCCTCATCACATTCTTAAGGTGTCATTCTGTAAAAAGCTGGCGGAGCATTTCCAGTCCTCGCCAGAGACCTTCTTTCTTTCTCTCAGTCAATTTTTATGAGATTTTTCTCTCTTTTTTTACATTTTTCCTCATTCTCTTGCTCTCTTTATCCTTCTCTTTCTTTTCAACCCATTTACTACTTTTAGTTTCTCCAGCTAGCAAAGCAAACTCATCTGATTTTCTTTTCTTTCTTTTTTTTTGTTTGACGACTCATGACAAAAGTAACAAAAAATAGTAAAAAAAAAAACTCATTTGTACATGGCTGCATCGCTCTACTTTATGCATGATGCAAACGAACAAATAACAAAGTAATTTATAATGCCAACGTTGAACTTCCATCTCAAATTTTTTTTGCTTTGTATCAAAGTGTGAATGTGAAACCTTCAAGTAACATTTCCAGACACTCTTTTACAAACTGCAAACACAATCTGCGTTCAAATTCCTTTCAACGTTTATATTTTCTCTTTATTTTATTCAGAGTCACCATATTCATGTATTTCCTCTTTGTTACAGGAGATTCATTTATATGGACACCATAAATGAATATTTTAAGCCTTTTCCCCATTTCTGATTTAAGTGAATTTGAATTTGGAATACAGAGAAAGAGACTGGATTTGTTTTTTAATTTCCAACAATTGTTTTACAAAAGTCGGATCATTCATGTAGAAGACATTTAAAAAAAACTGGACATGTTTTCGTTGGGATGTCGTTTTGTTTAGAAGAACATTTGGGTGAAAGATTGGAGGGTGTGAATACAAATTTAAAGGAGCCAGCCAGCCATGCATGGGGATGTGAATTTGTTGTGTGTGAAGATGTGAGAATGAGATGGCATATATTATATATTATATGGAGTGTCAATGTTGGTTAGAGTTGACTTGACTATGAAATCCTCACTCTCTGCTCATACGATACAATAGTTCTCCAATAACTATGAAAACCGTGCTGTGAATGAGAGAGAGAGAGAGAAAGAGAGAGAGAAGGAAAGAGAGAGAGAGACAACTCATGGACCGCATCGTTTCGTTTAGATATTTTTAAGGATGGGATAGCTTAGAACTTCGAATATATACGATACGATAAGATCCGACAGACGATATGACACGTCATTTCATATCATATGAGCCCAACTATGTCTGAAAAAACTACAGATAGAAATAGCCCTTGAATGCCAGCAGTAATCTCATCCACTCAGCACGAAGAAGATACAAAAGAGAGAAAGCGAGAGAGAGAGAGGAAAGCAACTGAGTGAAAGTGAAAGAAAAAAGAGAGGGAGAAAGGGAAAATGTGACGGTTAAGTGGGGGAGAGAAGCGTGATGCTTTTTAAATGTACTTCTTGGGCTGTCTAATAATCCACGAAGAAGGCACACTCACATCTCTCTCTCTCTCTCTCTCTCTCTCTCTCTCTCTCTCTCTCTCTCTCTCTCTCTCTCTCTGTAGTCATTCCATGAGAAGATGTGATACGCGTTCCTCTGTATCTTCATTTCTACACTCTGTTCGTGCATATGTCACTTTTTTTTGACATTGGACCCGTAAGTGCAGTGACTTCCCCCCCCCAAAAAAAAAATTCTCAATTCTAAAATGACTACCAAATTATGAATATACTACAGATAGTTTGCTCCATGCGGACATGATATCATTTTATTTATACATATTCTCACAGTCCACATCGACACACACACACACACACACGTTTCTTTCTTTACATCATTTCCCAAGTCTCTCAATGGAGAAAAAAGTTGAAAGTTTTCGACTTTATGTTTATGTTAATATGCTGGAATATCTTATATATTATTTATAGCTGATGGTCTTACGTAGAGTTTGAGCCCGAGCATCATGTGTGTTAGTTGTGGCCATCCACCCGAGAACAATGTCCATATAGAAAGTAGACATTTCCCAACCACTTCTTTCACTAATGGCTGAAATGGCTCCCAGAATTTCTTAAATGCATTGCTCGAAAGATTTTTAAAGGTATGATTTGGAGACGGTTCAAGGAGCTTCTCTCAAGACAAATATCTTGTGAGAGTTTCAAATGGAGTATTTTCACATATTCAGCCACATTTCATACATGTAAAACCCGACGGACTATAAGAATTTTGTTGGGAAGTACTTAACTGGAATTTTGAAGATTCTCCGTCGTACAATTTATTTTTTTGTCGAATTCGAACTCCAACCGTGATGCATTAGTAGATGCATTAGTGAAGAAATGTTGGTCGTGGGACTTGTAGAGTTGAGAAAGAGAGAGAGAGAGACAGAGTGAGTGAGAGGAGATCGGAACTACTGAATAGTTGTTTTTATTAATACGGCATAATATGAAAAAGGGTTTAGACTTGGATGTAAACGAGTATGGAGAGGGTACAAACTAGAAACCACATCCGGATAATCCAAACACACACACCCACGAGTTCACATGTATCCAAATCCAAATGGACAAGATGTGTGAGTAATCGAATGAGAAGAATATCCGAACATGTTGCGTGTGTAATATCATCCATTTCCAATTTAAGACTCGTTCCCCCCTCGAATTGAGTAGACCCATTAAATATAAACATGGCTTGTAAAAGTTTACAACTTCCTCGTTCCATTCCATTCCTTTGACTTCTCATGATGAGACCTTTTCTCCTCTTTCTCCTCCACATTCGATAGACAAATTCCCTCCATTTCCTCTATTGATGTCCCAATAATTTCATATTTTATGGAGAGGACTGAGAGAAACAAAAAGGATTTTCATTGGAGGTGGCACTAATGACTTTTTTACTGTTTTGTAACATAAATTAAAATTAGAATAGAAAATGTGTATATTACAGATAGAAATTTTAAACGAGGAAATTATCGACGTTTCTGTCTGTACATAATTTAAGCATTTCCTGTTTTATTCTAATTGTTAAGGGGGATTGACAGTCTGTGAAATATGATTTTGATTTTGCCAATAACGATGCTTCATGCAATTTTCATTTACAATAGAAATGATCTGGGACTAATAATTCTCTGCGTAAGTTGATTTACGTATTAATGAGAAATGAGATTCAGATCGTATTAAATATACATCAATACCAAATAGTACAGAATTAGAATTGAGGCAAAGTTTTATTTTCTTGTGATGCTCTCAAAGCTGGAGTTATGATCGGGAATGCTATAAAAGGTGGTCAAGGTACAAAAACACACGGAGAGAATCTACGAATGCAGAATTGACTGTTTTTATTGCATTTGGGGAATTGAGTGTGTCTCTGTCTATCCTACTCCATATACAGATACTCCATATATATAGATAGATACACGGTTTTATTTAACCTGTCAGATTTGGCATCCGCCTTTACAACACATTTCACTTCATTTTTTAATGACATTAGAATATTCATTTGATTATTATGCACTGCAGTATTTTACTCCATATATATATCGTATATGTATTTACCCATGTAGTAATGTCATTGGGAATGTGACACTGCATTACGTTATATAAACAATTATTTTAATGCAAGGGCACGCGGATGGCTTGGCAAGTAATTAAAAGTAATCGTTAATAAATGAATCAACGACGAGTGCCATGAACATTGGAGAAAGTCAAACGTCGACAATCGACCTGGGGAGTTTTCTCCAATATCTGTACATTATATCGTACAAATAGTGGAGAAAACTCTCCATATTTTTTGCATTGTCCCGCAACTTGAGCGTGTGATTAAAGTTGAATGGCCATGATATCCGTATTTACTATTTACTATTTATGTCACTATAGTCTACCATTTCTACATCAAGGTCAATTCTCGTAAACACAAACAGAGAACGGGTTGACTCTGTTTTTTTTTATATCAAACTTGCTTTAATTGTACCCCAATAATATTTCTAAATAGAAAGACTTTAGAGTGTCCAATGTTGTCGTTGATGTAGTTGTATTTTATGCATTCCAATCCTCTAACTAAATGTGTAACCTCTCTCTCTTGTCGTCTGCTATAGTAGTAGTAATAGTAATAGTAGAAAGATAGAAAATGAAACCCCTGCCCATGTAATTATTTTCATGTACAAAAGTATAAAAATTAACATGGTTTAATACATTTTCATTCTCGCTTTGAGTGTTTGCAGTGGGAGCCAGCATTGACTGCTTCAAATGTGTCTCGTTTAACGGGAATAATCCATCATGTGAAGATCCGTTCCATCACAACTTTTCCTCGAGTATTTTGGAGTCCCCGTGTATGGGAGGCCGGAAGGGCAGAAACGGCGTCTTTCCGGCTACTGCCTGCATTAAAATCGCTGGCAGATACGGTGAGTCTCCCATTTTATTTGATACACACACACACACACTCACACATTGTTTATCTAAAACTAATTGCATTCACGGGGAAAATGTAATAGACACTTTCACTTTCACCTGCGTGCGTATTCATTATTCAATATACTAGCGGCAGTATCTGGAGGATAAAATAAAAAAATAATCATTCAGATTCAAACTATGTATTAGAAACGGGATTTGACTCGGCTCACAATTAAATTCATTTGATGTTACGGATATCTGGCTCAATTCTGAATCGTTCTCCTCAAGTTACATTGAAACTATACTCAAGGAGTGTTTTGTCCTCTCTTCTTTGTTCTTTCTCATTTTCATTTTCATTTTCATTTTACGGTGAGATCATTAAGTCTGATTATTCTGTATGTTCCAATTTAAAATTATATCCAAGCTTTGACTGGATTCAAAAACAAAAAACAAAATAAAAGAGAGAAAAGAAATGTAAGCAGTTAAAATAGGTACATTTGCGACTGGGAAAATCGGGGAGGAAAAGAAAGAGAAAAAAGAGGACATAAATAAAAAACGAAGAGTACAGACTGTATTGCATTTCTGTCTGTCTGTATTTGTATTTGTATCTGAAGTCTGAAGTCTGTTGGATGAAACTGTAAACTTTCATTAGACAAGGAAAGGGTAGGAAGATTGTCGTTCTCGTTTCCACAGCTTCTCTCCTCTCTGTGTGTATTTGTATTTGTATTTGTACGACGCGATGGACGGATTCGAAGAGCGTAACGTTGGAATGAAATGTCCTATTCGCCTATTCCCTTTGTCCTTCTCCCACTTAGCCAGATTTATAGAGTGAGTATATAAAGAGACAAAGAACTTGGTTGGAGGAGAGGAGGGAGTTTGTTTTTCCTTCTGAGGATGTTTCTAATGTTGCCATCTCCATGAAAGCAATGACTATGACTATCTAAATAAAATAAACCCTCATCTGTTTCTCCCTTCCTTTCTCTTTCTCCTCTCCATCTATTTTTTTATAGATAGATATAGAATCCCAGTTACAGCTGTGAATCTTCTTCCTATTTCCTAATAGGAAATCCCTATTCAATTCAATGAATTGCACAATCAAAGAAATCCCATATCTATCTATGCATGTACGATAGATGAACTACATAGATATACTTAGCTTAGTGTTAGTGTTAGTGTTGGGAGTCCAATAGGACAGCGTCGTTTCTTTTCATATGAAAATTCCACATCGTCTCCTTCTTGGCAGCAACACTTTGTTGTAACAACTCGGAATATTCATAATTGAATAAGTGCAAATCGAATCAAAGCTCCTCTTTTGTTCATCCCGTTGTCTCCAATGTCACATGAAAGCCATGCAATTAGAATGGAAACACAAACTAAAACACAGAATAAAAATAGACCATCAACATCCGATGCATTTGCATTTGCAGCCGTTGTCACTTGTACCGTACCGATATATGCACACCCATTCAAATGACTAAATAATTCAGGGACCTTGGAGAAAACAAACAGGAGGAAAGTCAATGAGGATTTACGAACCAAGACAGGAAATGAATGTAAATTCAGAAAATCAAAATGTAAGGTAATTAAATAAGGATGAATCTCGCAAGTTTCCTTCAGAAGGTAACTTGAAGAGCTTTTACTCAAACTTGTAATTGGATATTGGGGTGAGACCTCCTCAGGAGGAAGTTTGTGTTTGCCAGTGGAACTAGACCGATTTAATGGCTCCGGATATATCTGTATATCGTAAATAAATATATTATATGTATGTCTATGGATAAAATTACCTAATTAGGCGTTTGGAAAGTGTAAACATGAGATTCTTCACATGTCCTATTCCTCTCCTCTACATGATTTATATTTATATTCATACGGCATACAGAATATAGATACATCTATAGATAAGCAGTGTGAGAATTCCGGATGAAGGAGGATTAAGAATGCATTATGTACGGAGAATTTAAATGTAAATGTAATGGAGATGATAGTGATAGTGATTTAATTAATGATGAGTTGATACACCCAGTCACACAGTCAGGGGAAAGTTGAAAGGTGGAACGGGGACGAACAAGATGAAAATCCCTTGTGTGTGTAAGAAAAGGAAGATAGAAAAACCATGTATGTATTTTGTATTTGGGCGAGATGAGAAAATGGAGCATATTAAATTGAAACGCTTTCTTCATCTTCATCGTCTGGACATTTATTTATTTATTTGGGACACAAAGTATGAGCGGACATTGTCAGGTTTTATACAGAGGCAGACGAGATATTATACGGGATGTTGTCACTGTGTAAAGGGAAAGGAAAGGGAAAAGACTTAAAGAGATTGTGCTGCGCGAGGAGAGTAAAACATTTTTCAAACATGATTGTGAATTAATATACTTATTAATATAACTGCCTGATTTTCCAGATGAAACCGGGGAGAAGATAACAATAAGAGGGTGTGCCTTGGACTCGGGAACCCTGACCACAGACACGGAAATCATTCGAATGTCTCACTGTGGGAGTTTCTTTTTTGATGACAAGTACTTGAATTAATTATCCATCTTCCTATAAATATAATCATGTATTTCTCACATTTCCTGACCCGGACATCAAGTTAGATTTCCGTGTAATTTGAATCATGAATCAAAGTGATATACCTACGCAATAGCAATTAGATTTGTCGTATCGTACTCAGCAGTTTTATTGTAGGCTAAAATCCTAAAATCCTTGAAAGTTGAAGCTTGGCTCTTCCTTCAAATCCATTTGCTTTTTTCCTTACATGCGATACCAATCAAACATTTAAGAAAATTTTGTTTTCAATGTTACCCATTGAATTTGCCTGTTTCTGTTTCCCCTCACTTTATTTCATTTGCCTTCTCATTTCCCTCCCACAGTATTTCCTCCAGAGTTTATTTGTCCAACAGTTTTGTTTGAGTTGTCAATATTGATTATGAATGAGCTTGATGGACTCCTTTTCAGAATTCATTATTTGAGGTAAACAATCTATGTACCGGCACAATCCATGATCGATCGATGCTGAACGGAACATTTTAATGCAAATTTTGTATACATAAATTCCTTGTATAATACATTTATACATATTTAGTCAAATGATTGTCAAACACAATCTAAATACAATAAAGTACACACACACAGGGGCGTTCAGTGGGTGAGATTCCTGAGAGATCTATATCAGGGATGTTTGTAAAAGGGGCGCCAAAATTCTCAAAATTTGTAAAATTTTCAGCAAAATTCGCCCCTTTTATTAAAGTTCATTCTCAAAATTTTCTGCTCGCTTCGCTCGCCCCAATTTTCTCCATTCGCCTTCAATTTTGTTTGCTAAAATTGAGCTATCCATTGCAAACTTGATATTTTTTAAAGCCTTCACTAGATGAAATGACAAATTTTCTGATCTTACAGTAGATAAAGTGACAAAATTTCACGTCTTACACTATATAAAAACACAAAAAATTTGCGGGGGCGCCTAAACTTTTGGAAATCTCAGGGATAAAAATTTCACGGTACGCCCCTGCACACACACAATGAGAAAGATGGAAGTCCTTTGTTTAAAGTCCACTCACTCTTTGTCAAACTAGTACAAGAATTTAGACATATATTTTGGCATATTGTGGGAAATCTACCACGAAAGTCCTTGGGGATCGTCAGGAGCTTTCAAAGGACAAAGGCTCGCTCCAATACACACACTAAAATCCTCGTCAAATTGAACACTCTATTAGAATTCTTGGTAGTTTTTGAAGTAAAAAAAAAAATCAAATCCCTGATTCTAACCTTTTAATATATCAAACTAAAATATGAAATGACTTTTCTTGTCGTACAGGATTTAGAAATGGAAATACATAATATCGTATGTATTTCAAATGCATATTCTCATGCCGCCGCATGTTTTTAGGAATAAACATTACGCCGTATACTGGTTTGTTTGTCACTTTTGTTTGCTTTTCTAGCTACTAAAATATAGCTGTTTGTGTTATTGTCACTCGTCAGTGTCAACACCAAGGGAACCACATGCTCCTTCTTTCATCTTTTCCTTCTTCATTCGTCCAAGTAATTTGTACACAGTGCAAATATCCACAGCTAATACACTCCATTTGAACTATATACTTTCATTCATCTTCGATTCTTCAAAAGTAACATTTTTTTGACAATGTTGACAGTTAAAATACGATACAAACTGTACAACGAAAAACACCATTTTTTTCAAAATTGACACTTGATTTTTTCCATGGTTCCCCTGGCAATGGCAATGACAATGACAATGACAATGGCATGAATAGGCAAAGGATTTAAAAACAATCCTACCAACAACCAACATAATACAATGACATGGGTAATGCAGGGACAGGAGTCACAATTTTAAAGATAAAAAACATAGGAATTGTAGTCGTACAACTTTAACTTTAACTTTATCGATACAATCGATAAACACGTCTAGACAATGTTGATGGTTCCGAATTTGTCTTGAAATTTAAATGTGAGCTCTCGCGTAATGTCAAAAATGGGTCAACATGAAACTAATATAAAGATCTAAATACATTTATTTCCCTCTGACAGAATACAAAACACAAAAGTTTTGTCATATTAAGACACATTCGACAGATAAAAAGATGGAAAAGTCAGTCAGTCAGGTTGTGGAGAAACGAAAACCGGCATTGAAAGTGAGAGAGAGAGAGAGAGAGAGAGAAAAGAGTTGATCACATGTGGGAATATGTAGAGAAAGTGTTCTCCAGAGTAGGGAAACCAACCAATAGGAAATAGAAATAGAAAATGGCCAATGTAAATACATATTTGAAGTTTGAAGCCAAGAACATGCCAGTCGGTTCTGTCGAAACTAGCGAGAGAGAGTGGAGAAAAGAAGACAGACATGCCCGATTCCCAACCTATTGATTCAGGGGGTTTCGTTTTTAGGTTGGTGTTGTTGTTGTTGTTGTTATTCTATCCGCATGACAATGGTCTCCCGTCAAATACACTGCATAAAGATTGTGAAGCGGATGGATATGGAGAGAGACAACTGGAAGAGACAAGAGAGAAAGGGGAAAAGAGAGGGAGAGAGAGAGACAGGACGGAAAGAATTTTTATCCCTTAGCCAGTGTCGATAATCCATGAGACATTTCCACACCGTCATATATTTACCTTGTACTCTTTACACACGGCTCACTGCAGCTTCAAGTTGGACTTGCTGGTATTTTGTGAAAGGTGGTTGAGTCAGACAGTGGATGAGGATACCTAGTCACTAGTCGGAAGTAGTCCTCCATCTCCATCTCCTATATATTCTATCCTATTCTATTCTTCCATTTTATTGACAAAGTTTACTATTTGACGTCTCATGCTGGGAAATTTCACTCTAGTATTTACTTTGCATGGAGATTACTTGAGTTCTGTGTATTGAGAGCGCAACATGAAATGAGATGAGATGAGGTGCATTGAGACTATTGAGAGAGGATGTTCAAACATGTTTTTTGTGGGAATCATTTACTTGTAGCTCAGGAGAAGACATTGGTCAGAAAACAGAAATGTCAAATTTTCAAATCCATGGACTTGGTATCACGCTCTTTCATCATCATCTATTCAATCATTTCAATCATTTCCATCCCCCATCGAAATTGCACAGCATTTCCTAATTTTTCCAGTACACGCGAAAAGGCATTTCCTCCAATGTTATGTTATTTTCAAATTCCACTTTTAGTTTTAGTTTTATACTTTCAATCTAGTTGTGGTTGTGTAAGTATATTTTCCGTAGGTATGTTTTTCATTATTGATTACTCTATCCTCTATATAAAAAAATGTATAGTTTAATTGTCCATTGGTTTATTACCGTCCAGTATAATTTCCGTTCCGTATTGCTTATGTATATATTTTTGTGACTGTGGAGCATGTATATATATGTTTATGTTCCGTACATTTAAACTTACAGACTCTGATGAAACTATTTAGTATTAAAGTAATGCTTCATAAAAATAAAAACAAGTTTGATTAGTTCCGAAAAGAAAATTGCTCATTTTCTGTGTAGTTTGGAATTTGAAAGAAAAAACTAGCAAGTATTAAAGGACTCGTTATGCTGCATTTTCCTTGCTTGTTCTCCACGTCTAGTTCTCGTAAGGATTTCTCGTAACCTACCTTTATGACTGTAAGATCGTAAAAATGTTTTCCTAATAGTAGAGAATGCTTCAGCTTGTGTTGTGTTGAGAAGCGTATTTGGAAAGAGAAAGAGAGAGAGTATGTTTGGTAGTGTGTTCAAGTGTGTACATAGTCATTATATTGCGGGCATGATAGAGAGAAAGAGAAAGCGAAAGCGAAGAGTGAAAGGCAAATAAAATGAGTGAATAAGTACAAAAAAGGTTTTCCTGTCATTTCCAGGTACGTGCGGGGTTGTCTTCAAAGTTGTGACGATGCGGATGGTTGCAACGGTTCTTCTCATCTACAGCTGACTCTCCAACTATTACTATTTACCATAACACTTCAACAAGCAATTAAATTAATAGATTTTCTCCAATTCCAGTCTATCCGTTGTTCACCTTCGTAGCCCAGGCTCCATCATCCACTGTCATCCTAAATAATGACACTTCCCCCCTCCCTCCCCCTCCCCTCTTCTCCTCCTTGTGATTATTTTTAAGCTTGTCACAGTCACATTTGCTCGTGAAATTGAAGAAAAAATTGACTTTGTGCTTCGTGACAAAATGTGAAATAAACAAAGTTTTCAACATTAAATAATTAAATTAAATTACATGGATTATCAAATCAAATCAAGAAAAGGATATCAAAAGATTCGACAAATCCGACACAAAATACACACAAAATCATTTAGAATGAACCTCAAGAATTCATCTGCTCATCCTGTGTGGAGGAAGATTCTAAGACGGGAAAAGTGTACATTGCACATATTGCCTCAATATTTGTTGGAACAAAATATTTAAAACGGTACCTCAGATTTTATGATGATATGGACTCGTCACAATTTGTTGTTTATTCTTTTGTCTTTTGGGGTCTACACTGGATAGTTTGACTGGGAGTGAACGACGCAAATGCAAGTGAACACTGTTGCACTTACATTGGTACATACATTCAAAAGGTGCAAATGAAATAAGGAAAAACGTTATTAGATAAATACATATAAATATACTTAATAATATCGTAATTTGAAATTATAAACAAAAGTATTAGATATAGTTATTTAAAATAATGATAATTTTAATACAATTCATAATATTATGAAAGTCCTGACCATTGAAGAAATGAGATGGAGCGTGTAATAGACTAATTTAATGACCACCTTAAGTTCAGTAACGGGCATATAGTAAAGATTTTTATAAACCATTGTATGTGCGTCGGGGTCAAAATTTGTTTCGGCTATTCGTATTTTTTTTCGAAGACTACATAGTATGAATAGACT